>JAHWXV010285082.1:0-14163 GCA_024586415.1 Phrixothrix hirtus | reverse complement strand
TCTCCTCTTTACAATTTAATAAAAATCCGATAATTTCGCTTTGAATACTTGTTTTTTTTTACATATCAAAATGAAACCTCTTATTGGAAGACCCTTTAGTAAGAAATGCTTAAATTTATGTAAAAAACTTCCTAAATCGGTCATAATTCGTTATGATAACAAATGTTTTTCAATTGGAGAATCCAAATTTGAAAGTTGTGACCTAAGCATTTTTAATTTATTGACAATGGAAGAAAATAATATTTTTGAAAAACGTATACCTTATTGGAAAATATTTTGTTTACATACTGCATGACTATATATTTAAATACATTCCCTGAAGTATGAAGTTCATGCTGGATAATGCAATATTTTCACATTATTAAAATACAAATGACATAAAATATGATGTAGTAGAAGTGGCTTTTGACTATTTTATATGGCTGATGAACTAATAATTTTTTAATAAATTAAATCTGCTGTTCTTGTTTTATCCCTAATAACTAAAGTACTTAGCCCCTACAAATAAAATGTGATGATTTAGTAACCGATAGGAAATAGTAAGTATTAAGATTTCATAAAGATACGTTAAGATACCGTTAAACATCCATTCTCACATATACCAAGATATTTTTATTGCACATGCTCTCTCTACGACTTATTTGTTAACTGTTCCACCGAACTTTTAAAAATCTACTACATTGAAAAATTAGTCTAAAAACAATAAACCACTGAACACTCCTTAGCATTGTGCAATCAAATAGGTATATGTGCAAATATTTTGATTCGCCTCTCACATCATCAATTTATTTTCAATTTAAAGGAATTTTCCCTAGTTTATATGCTTCAAATTTTATAGAAATCCCTCAAATCATATTTTAGTTATCGTGACCAAAAAATAATCACGGCTGTTTTTTAAAATGTATACCACTGCATACATTTCAATAAGTTTTAATCAAAAATACGTTATCTTAAAAAAAATTTGTTCCATTTCTCACCACTCCAGCCATTTCTTTTTACCGATCATCATAGAAGCTTTTCGTCTCAAGATAACCTCTCCTACTTCCCCAACTTCGAAATATTTTGTAATAAAAATTAGCAAATTACCGTGCAAAAATGTATCACAAATACGAACCTGTTGACCTACATTCAACTACGACTTGTATTTAAAGCACAGAAAGCTTTGTCATTTTATCTTACATCGAATTATTATTTTTGAAGAAGTAAATCAGTTGTTAGGTATTACTTCCTAAAAAATACGAATATATTATGTTGAAAACTGGCATGATTACTCTATAGATAATTATTCTAACAGAACGCTAATATTCATGCGTACAAAAATATTAACTTCGGTCAAAGTTAAAAACAATCGCAGATCTTTATGTATGCACCTGCTTGAAGCTAATAGGAGAATTTCCATCAAAATAATTATTTTTACTACAGATTGTAATCGAAAAATGCACTTTTCTTAAAGATGTCTTTAAACGAGTTTTGTCAATGGATCGGAAACAAAATCGTTTTGCACTGCGATATAAACGTTGAGTATTCACGATGTTCGTACCTGTTTACCCATACATTCCAACTATTATCTTTTATTCGTGCCTTACATAATAGACCACATTGGATACTTTGAAATTTTTAATGAGAAAATCTTAAATGAATTTACAAGTCTCAAATCAATAAATATGTAGATTAGGAAAATTTTAAAGATAGTTTAATTTTAAAATATTATTCATAATTTCTATTTACAATTCAATTGGTCACAATGGTTTACCTATATTAAATCCGGTATAACATCTAGTACTAATAATTGGTATGCGCTATTAAACAACCATAATGTATTTACAAAACTAATGGAGATTTTAATCATCAAATAGTTTCATGTATATTAGAGATAGACTTAAAACTTTAACTGTAACTATTTCAAAAACGATATTTTAAAAAAAATATAAGTGTTTGTTTGTGCCAGCTGTTTATATTTAATTTATGTTTTGAACCTATTTATATCTTTACGTATTTTTAATTTGCATTTTTAATTTTGTACATTTTTCATTAACGCTTCCAAAAGCATAGCATTTTAGTTCTTACTGAACGTTGCTCAATTCGCGATCCCCCACTTCGTTGCTTTTCAAAAACTACAACCGTCTCATTCTCGTGTCGATGACGAAAATATAAACACCACCCAATTATCACTTTCGTTTTAGGTGTTTACAGTAACACCACTTCATTTATTCCCAACAATAGCATTACAAATCAAACCCCAATTGTGTTAATTACAACATAAAATAAATCCTTTTCGTGTCATGTTCAATAACATAATTATTTTGAAACTTTCAACCTCCAGATATAAAACAAGAAACCTGTCGTTTACAATCTACTCTTGCAGTGGTTGTAAAAATATCCTCTATCGTTCCTAGCTATCCAATACCTTAAATTCCGTTGTGTTTCCTACAACTAATTGCAAGTGAAAGAAGGTAAGCAAATTACGTCTTTTATTTTATTGTTTGTATCTTGTTTTATATCAAATTCTAGTTATTTGCAACCAAATCTCAAATCCTCCCGTAACAAGCTTGAACAAGCTTCTAATTTGTCGTGGTCCTTTGAAACCTATGATTTTACATAAACTTTGATTTAAATTATATTTTTATATATGTATATGTTTGTAGATTCCCCCAAATTTACTACAAGATTAAATACTTTTATTTTAGCCAACCCCTACCACGCCGCTTATGGATAACAGTCTCTCTTAAAATATCAAAGAGTTAAAACTTGTATACACCCCGCTGTACTAAGCCAATGACCTTTAGTTAATATAAGACATTGTCAGGTTTACCGCACAATAAGTTTTTCTTGTACATGTGAAGAAGTATCTGCTGTGAACGTAATGCTCCTTATTTCGCCAACAACCCTTATTTGCAATTGATTAACTGGAATTAGAGAAATTGTTGCATGCTATTGGCTGTTAAATTGATACGGCAATATTTAATATCCGAGGGTAATCTCAAAACTATGTTTCCTTATTTCTTTTTCCTTCAAGTGTACGTGGTAATGCATGTGCGACTTGTCTTAAAATGGTTTAGCCATATAGAGGAATGTAGAACTATCACACGCGCGTAAATTTTATTGCGAGATAATGACAATTATCCGAATTTTTACTGCTAAAAACGAATTGGTGGTAGATTCTCACTAAGATCTAGTCTCATTATATGAGAAAACATTTACGAGTGTTTAAATAGCTCGTCCATGTGAGAAAATTTCTGGAAGATTGAACAGATGTTCACGATGATTCGAAGAGCAATTGACTCTCCATTATTTCCAAGAACTAGTCTGTTGCTAATATAGTTCAGGACATCATTTAATAAGTTTACTCTTGATAAAATTCAGTAAAGTTTACTCCCCAATACTAAAATGCTTTTCAATTCCAGAAAACCTATCCAAGATTATTGTCACGTGCATTCAAGGAACAATAGATAGCTGCTGCTCGAAAATTCTCAGAATTGTTTGAATCTGAAGCTGAAAATGTTTTTCTTGCATGGTCGTGAATGGCGAAACTTGAGTGTGCCATGAAACTCCTGAGACTAACTAACATCAGACGAAAGTGCTACCAAATAAATTAAGGTGGAAAATTTGCCAAAAAAAGTCATGACAACTGCTTTTGAAACAGGTGATATGTATTCTTGATACATATCTCGTTAAAAGGGACTACTATTAACGCAGACAGGCTGTAAACCTAGTGTAAGACAAAAATCATTTAAAAATGTTAAAGAGTGAATTCAAATCGTTAATTAAAATAAGTCCTTCGACTTTGTAGTTAAAATATTGTCCTACATAGTTTAATGCATTCACATCATCTATGAAATATGTGTGTTATCAATTAACCATTATTTATGACCTTAAAATGCGAGATTAAATTGACTGTCCCTAATAAACTATGACAAGATAAAATCAAGATACAAAATCGGTTTAAAAAGTGTATAAGACAGGTTTTTTTTTAAATAAAAAATCAAGGATCCACGTAGCACGGTGAGGAAAGTTCTGCTGGAACGTTAGAACTCATGAGAGTGCAGGAATGCTTTAGAATTTGATAATATATTTAGGTAGGTGTTTCAAAATATGTGATCATTTGTGTTGAGTTACATATCAAATATTAAAATTGAACTTTTATGGACGGCGTTAACTGCCATCGAACCAGGTGTAATGTACGAAAGTGGTATCTTGGCTTTCATCATTTCAACATATTTAAACCTTTCCCGTACAAGTCACCTTACAGGATATGTAGATAGAAACAAGTTAGAATCAGTTTTATTACTTTTATAGCGCGAATAAAGAAATATAAGACGTGCAGATTTCTCCTATACGAAGACGCGTAATTTAAATCTTCCGAAAAGTTTTCCAGTTTGAAACCGCGGAAGAGGGAAGAAATATCGGATTAAAATTCAGTAATAATAATGTAAACGGAAGTAATTCAATTAATTGCTTTGTGCTTTTCGACGGGCACAATCACAATCGTTACCTGTGTCTACGCCGCATTTAAATAGGAAGAAGATAGAGGAACTATCTCTCTGGAGAGTTGTCTGGTAATAACCTAATGTTTTCGGTGGTTCCTTTTCTGACGAACCAATTTTGGATTGTATAACGCACACGTAGCTTCCATAGAATTCTAGAACTGTAAGAATACCATCCAGGTGCAGCACATTTACCTTCGCCGGCTCTTTTCATTCGACATTCGATGTTTGATAGGAACGAGACCCGGTTTAGAGCTCAGCGTATATTTTCCGTTCCATTTATCGAAGTGGAACTCTCTGTAGTTTTTATTTACGTAATGGATTTACAACGCTTGGTACATTTTTCTTTGTGCACCTAACTAATTCGGAACACCGGGTATTAGGATCACTTTAAATTAGATGGGCATTCCCGGAAATTTGAGAGAACGATAAGCGCATTTTTTGTGATGATTGGCAATTCAAAAACGAATAGTCTTTTTTTTATGTTTCCAAAATTTTCTAAAAGAAAAAGCTTCGTAAATCGCAGGTCCGGAACACAATTAAATAATTTACTGGTTCGAGATCTTGTAATAATAAATCTAGCTTTTTCCATTACGTTTCCGGAGACTTCTTAAATGAATTATCTAGTGTCCCAAAATCAAGAGTGGATTTGGAATCTTTGCTTCCCTGTTGTGATTGAGGCGGTAGTATGGTAGCACGTAAAATTTGGTGTATCAAACCTGCCTCGAATGCGGAGAACTTTAATTGCTCTGTGGGGGAGGACTGTATCTACGAAAAACTAGCGTTAATGGTCCGGCTTCTTTTGTGTATCGTATTCGTGGTGACTTAATAAATCACTATCATTGAACCCTAACGGTAATAACTTCTCTTAGCTGATGACACGCAGTAAGTGTTTCCAATTTAACTTTCTCATAACATTGATGAATTTGCAACACATGCAAGAATTGACAGACCAATAGTCTTTTAACCAAGCATAAAGGAGTCTGTTGGACATTTGTTTGGTTCAAAATACTAATGCCAAAAATTGAAGGCAGTTAAATTGTTGTGCTAGTGCTTTTATCCTTTTAATTCATGGCATCATGCAACAGCGAAAATCAGCGTACTTTTCAAATACGAAATCTATTAGTAACATTAGGTCATTAACTTCCACGGGGCTCCTTGGTAAATGAGTTAGAACCCACTTCCGATTGGGATTCATAGACTTAGAATTGAAAATATTGCCGTATTTCATATAAATGTAAATTTCATGCAATATACTGTGGAAGATCGAGGTTCGAAAGCCACGATTCCAATATATTAAATAGTTTTATTTTTCGTTCTTGTGTACGAGTATTTTTGTTTGTTATGTTAAATGCCCCACGTTTAGGCGACAAATATATGTGAAAGATCGAGTTTGAATTCTCCCAATTCCCATATATTAAATTTATAAATTTTAATAATTAGTTATATTATGCATAATTTTATTTATTTTCGAGCCTCACGTTAGTTATCCAAATATATGTGGAAGTCGAAGTTCGGATGCTCAGATTCCAATATAATAAATAATATTATTTAACCACACGTTTGTATGTCAAATATATGTGTAAACTCACTTTTAAACTGAGAATCTCAGATATATTTGAACGATATCTCGAATTGTTTATTAAGTTGCCTATATTCGGATTTTATAGGATTCGAGTTAATCAACTCGCTTTAGTTTTAAATCTTTGCTATTTGAGTTGCCTACCTTATTTTTTATCTTTTGATCGCTTATAGCCAACTCGCAACTCTTCTTACGCCAAACTTTGCATGCAACACACCAAGCACCTGAGTTATCACGTTTAAAATGTTTACACTGACTTACACATAAAACTAATTAAAAATGCAAAATAATCATCAAATGTGCAAGTCCCTATAGAAAAGTAAATTCATAAAATATTTATACACCATAGATTCAAATTCCAAATATTAAAAATCAAACTTATTAGACTTAAATATTCAAACTTATAAACAAAAAGATTTAATGGATATAAAAATTAAGTTAAATTTGTTGGGATACTCTAGTAAAAATCAGATCTTTCATTTTAATTTGCATAAAAATTAAACTTATGTCTTAACTTTATACAAAAATAAAATCTACTTTCAAATTTGTAAACTATCTTCTTTAAAAAATACCTTAAATTAAATATCGTTCTATAGTTTTGAAAATACACTAAAAGAAAATGTTTTAACCAAGCTTATACAGTTGTAATTTCTTCGATGAAGTTGACTTCATGGTTCGTCGACCAATGAGATTCTCCATACGATTCCTTCCTTTGTATGTTGTCTATTTCGATGTCGCTCGGGACGTGTCCCTTTAAGTTTTCTAAAAATGTTTGTGAAACTATGTTTGATTTTAGTTATTATAAACACTAAATTGTTCGCACAAACTGTTCTTTACAAATTGTTTTTATGTGAATTAGTACATGAACTGATACACCTTTTAAAGGTTTTATTTTCGATGAAATTTAACGGATTAATTCTTTTGGCTATCCGCAATTTTCTTCAGATTTGTTAGTATTTAAAATATTTATTTCTAACTTACAATAATTTTCTTATTACTTTGGATTTCAATTTTCTAACGCACTATTTGCACTAATCCAATCTAACGTGGATTTTATTCGAATGTATTTTAATTTAATTTTATGGAATTGAAATAATTCCGTAAATCGTTTTAGGTAAATATAACTTTAATTTTCCTACCCCACTTTCACAAATTTGTATTGTAGTGCGATTATTCTGTCCCTGCGTGAGAATGTCAAATTTTAACGACAGGAACTTTGGTATGTTCAACCCTACTCTTGAACACACTAAGTTTACGTACAATGCCTCCTGTAGTTATCAGAAGAAGAGTGGAGCTATGGTTGTAAAAGTAAGTAGGGTGTTCGTTAAAATGGAAAGTGGAAAGTTCATGCGTCCTTGTTCGACTGCGTCGAATTGTAAACGCTAATTATACTCACAAGTCAATTGTTTGATGAATCCTATGTTACCTAAAACTAATTCATTAATTAAAAGAAAACAGGATAGCGACATTTACAAAGGGGGTTTATTGTATAGGGAAGGATTTGGATTTTATGCATGTTATACAGTATATAAAGATTTTATTTCTATCGTATTTACAATTATTAATGTTGTTAATAAAGATTTGTTGAGAATTAAAGTTAATTCGTATTACACCTATTTTCAAATTTATTTTAGTCAAGTTCACAACCCTTATCAAAGCAAAAGTGTACTGTATGTATTATTTATGAATCTCAACAGAGGTCGTAATGATGCGACCCCGATCTACGATCATTAACTTCAGATTATTGATTTTGATTTAAATGTCCGCGTCCATACATTCACGTGTAGCTACGGTTTGTTATAATTTAACCATTGCATATAATGGTGTTAATGACGGTAGTGCTAGTTATTCAACGATTAGCGTCTTTAAGTGTGGTATTGTGATTTGGCGGATCCGATAACTTCTATACAGATGATGTCGTGCAGGTTAACGACAGGGGGATAATTAGTACTACCCCTCGATCGCCGGGATTACTTTATGTTCCTACATCGTGTCCGATATCGCGTTTTGGGAATGAATTAAGGTAAGGTAAACGTTAATAACTATATAATAAAGTGTGCTTTCCAAGAAAACGAAAACAGTATTTTACACGTGCAGTACGGATCAGCTGTTTGACTACTGGTGAAAGTCGACTAATTGGTTCGTTTTATGCTTTTAATAAATGAATGCTAATGATTAGGATCCTTGATTCTAATAAACGTTTTCCATTAACGACTTATTGAAATCATATACTAATCGATTTCGGTAATAGTTAATTTAAAACATAAACTAAATATTACGTCTTGGATATAATACAACGGGCTTGCCTTAAGGGTAACTCTCAGAAATCATGTTCTAGACCTTTCTGCTTTAAAAGTTTAGAAATGATTGCTTAAAATTGGATTTGCGCTCCGAATTTATACTATTTTCAAAGCACACCTAAATCAACCTTATGTTCACTTTTCTTTGATAACTTATAAAATAAACATAAACAATGCGGTAAAACAGTTAAAATGGCAAATTAATTACGTAATGGTACAGTAATACTTATCCGAAAAATCCTTAAACAATTAATTGCCTTTCAAAACAAAAATAATTAATTATGTGTTTATCTGGCAATAAAATTTAGCTTAAATTATATAAAAAGATAGATAATCAGACAACGGATCTAAATCCATAATCAAAAATGAGTATTTAATTAACGTAACGTGAAAAATTGCTAATTATAATTTCGAAATTTCCACAAATAGATAGCAAGGAACTGGAATAATGCAATAGCTATTATCTATTTCCGGCAGACAGAATAAAAATAAGCTAGGTCACGACCTGTACTTGAACTTTGCTGCTTTGTTTACAAAAAATTGAACCTGGGATTATCGGTTGTCTGTTTATCTCTGCCTGCATAAAAAGTTAACTTTATATTAATTACAAATGACGAAAACTTAATTCATGACGTTTAATAAATCATAGGCAAACAGTAAGGGTGTTTTTGGGTTAAATTTTAGGTACGTTACAGTATTAATAAAAATTTATTTTCTTATTGCAACTTATTGCAATTTTTAATTTATATAATCAATTTTATGTTTAACTTTAAATTTTTACTTCAGAATCTTCAATCTTATCTGATTGAGAACAATTTCAATTAATTAAAATGAGTAGCAACAGGTCTGTTTAGCTACTGAAACACTACTGACTTTTAGTCAAGTTCTTAATTAAATTAAGGCTTAAACAGCCGAATCTGCGCATTTTCAAACAAAGAAAATTACTTCTTTTGGACATATCTCAACAATGCAGGAATTAATTTGTTTTAATGGTACCACAGGACTCAAATAACATGTTGCAGTTATCTAGAAGGGCGGGAAGAACAAGGTGGTTCGGGCCTGAACTTAAATAAAACTACAAACTTGCAAAATTTAAAAAATTCTAACTAAATAGCTGGAAAATAGTACAAAAATGTTCTCCGCATCTTCATTATTACCAAAAGACATTTATATTGCAGGAAATTTGAGTTCTTGACCGTAATCCGCACTCAAATATGCACTAACTTCACTTGATCAAAAGAGCCTTTTTATCCACTATAATACCTTTGCTGTCCAGTATTAATTATTTACATTTATGACATATATGTTGACATATGCATAAATTAACTTAACATATTTGTTTTATAATAATTTGGTATATAACCTCAAATATTTATTTTACCTAATTTTCATTATTAATTAATGCAATTGTCTAGATTTATTATTGGGATGTCTTTATTAATCTATTATTCTAATTATTGCTTATATTAATATAGCTTTATATTTATTTATTTTAAAATTTGAATCAAAAATTTGATCGTGCTTCCGAACATTTCTCATAAACTGTTATAATTTTGAAATCATTATTTTATTTCGGATGACGCATCATTTTACAATTCTTATACTTCATTACATTCATTTACTTGAATTATTTTATATTTATGCAACTTTTTATGTACGTCAGTTCAAATTATAACGATAACGCGCAGTACCCGTTTTCAATTCTTTATTCTTACGAATGTGGCTCTATCTACCACAATATATTATACCGGTTAATTAATTTGTTCTCGCTTTATTTATGACTACTCTATTTATCCTGAATGTTAAATGAAGGCGGCATTGTACTATTTATGACAGCAAATACAGTACGATCTTTCTTTATTTTGAATAACTGTAAAAGTAATGTGACTCCAGTTTATATAGCGTCATATATTACTGTTTAATTTGATAATCGCCAAATAATATGTGCCAAATCAATTTGTTATTAAAGATAGCTATATGTGTGAAGCAATTAATCCTTTAACTTAATAGTTGAGTATCAACATAAAAGAAACATTATTTTCAGGCACTAGGGTAAGCTACCAATAATCAGAACCTGTTATTTGAGGTTCCTGCATATCCTTGCACCGTAGATGACTCGAGTTACTGGAGGCCGCTGCTATGCTATCGAGTAGTCGCTTTGTGTGCTATATTTAGGTAATTGAAACTATGCATTTGTTTTTCAACATCTGACGTGCTCTAAGCGATGTTACGTCCGGCACTATAATATTTTACCCTGGTCTCATTCAACGGGAGACTATAGTTGTCCAGTACTCTTTAGTTTCGTACTAACGCCATCGTGATCCCCGACTTTAAAACTAGTGGCCACCCCTTCTTAACGTCCTGTAGAGCACATAACCCGTTCCCTGGCGGAAACCAAACCTACCGGTGAGTTAGTTGAAGAATCCCGCCGTCAAGGAAAAGTTATTGTAACCCGAATATTTTGACTGTAACAAAGCTTTCGAGTTGTACAATCAAATTCGAATTCAAAGTCCAGGCTTGATAACGGAAACTCAAAATAGCTACATTTACTTAGAAAGCAAGATTAGAGACGACGAGGCTAATAAGGAATTTAATTTAATCAACAACTTCCATGCTTTCTGTTTGAAGATATTTGATATGAGATTGCCAATGAAGAGGTTGACGTATGCAGATTTCCGAGCATTACCTGTGCACTTAAAGAGTATGCATCATATTCGAATGACGAAAATAACTCAGCGCTTGCCGCTTGGATAATAAAAGGCGATCAAAAGGATCAAACGATAGCAGTTCAAACTTATCAGATAGTAGGCCCGCAAGTAAAATAAACCTGGTGATTATACTACTCATCGGCAATAACGCGCTCAGGTTTAAAAACGTGTACATATTTTCAAGGTTGTTGAATCAACCGAAATATCAATTTCTAGAACAAACATTGAAACCGATTAGAGGTGTAAATTATTATTCGTTTAGCGAAAACGAGAAAGTTTTGGGAGGCTAGGCCAAATTTCATATTCGTATTCGATGACGTGGCTTGCGATTAACATAACAACATTAAAGCATATTTTAGCACGGTACGCCACAATTATACTGATTCTTTCATTCTCAGTCAGACTTATGCTTCGGTACCTAAACATGTTGGCTTTATTTAACCGAGACAATTGAAATTTAAAGCAGGTATATAAAGATTACGGACATATTGTTCGAAACGTTTCGTGAAATGTGTTCGAATTGCTGGAAGGATTTTGACTTGAATGCGGGTCGATATCCAAAATGTTGTGACGAATATGTATGCTTATTCTGAAAGATAAGCTCCTTAATAAATAACAATACGTTAAAATCGAATATTAAAGGGTACAATAGCAATAATGACAATGCTGATGGATGATGCAGAAAACAACTAAAACAAAGCCTGATTCAAGCGAGTGTGTCAGTTAAACGAAAATATAAGGCGCTGCAGCAAAGCAATATAAAGTTAATTGAGGACACATGAAAATCCATAATTAAATATCTTACTATAACTGTTGCTAAACTTGACGCAGCAAAACCATGACCAAATAAAATGCTGCAGGCTGCAGGTGAGTCCTAGCGAAGTTGGAGTACTTAGAAATAATTCGACTCCAACAACAAAGTAACCTTTTACGCCGTCTTCATTACTTATCAAGCAGACAAGCAACTTATTGAAGTTAAATATATACAGAAAAATGGAATTCTGAAGGCATATCATTCATTTTTACAAAAGATTTACTGCGGAGTTCCATAAGACTACATTCTTGGGCTGCTTTTGTTTTTAATTTCTGTTAATTATCTTCCATTAAATACCAACGCCAACGTAACAATGAACGCCGATGACGTTAATAATATAAATAACGTACTTCGCAGCGTAAAATTCTGGTTTAACGCAAACCATCTAGTAGTCAACTTGGACAAAAAATGCACGATTCTCTTTTTAATCGAAAAAAGTATTGCTTCCTTTCTATGACAATGAGTTTTGAAGAAAAAACCATTGAGTTATATAAAGTACTTTCAACTAATTTTTTAGAACTAATAGTGGATTACCAGTTTAATTGGAAAGAATAAACAGATGAGATCATTAATAAATTGCACAGAGCCATATTTTGTTTAGGACAACTCAAACCCATCTACGATCTGTTAATATTACGAAGTGTATATCATGCTTATTTCGAGTCTATGACAAGATATGGCATAATTTTTTGGGATAATTCAATATATTTGCCGAAAGTTTTAAAATTACAAAACTGAGCATTGAGAATAACTTTTAGGTCTATATTTCAATCTCACAAAATGTTAAGTTATTGATCTATTCATTTATGAGAACTACATATTAGTTTATACTAATAAAAAAAGATTTTAAAAAAATTTTGACACTCATAATATATGATATAAATTTTTATGCACAGATACCGTTAAGACCAAACAAATTTTTAAATCCTTTATGTTCAACTCCATAAAACTTTATAATAAACTTTCCACTGCAATACAGAACCCAAACAAAGTTATACAATTTAAAAAAGTACATACAATTTTTACTCACTTACGGGATTTTGGAACGTGTAATATATAATTTAGCTACAAGTGATAAGTATTTGTTATTATTTATCAATTTATTAGCTTATTATATTATTGCATGTCACATTGTGAAGACAAATGCTAAATGTTTTAAATATTTTATACATTTTTTTATATATCATGGTTTTATATTGTAATTATATTTATATCTTTATCTTAAACCTAACTTTATGTACATTCTACGTCACTGGAAAATGAATAAATTAATGTTATTACTATTATTTTTATTATAGCTTCAACATCGAACGCTTCAACTTCATCGCAATTGTTGGCAACCATATCACCGTTGAGAGAACCACTAAATAGATATTAGCATTCAGTATCGCCAATACGCAAACATGTGGAAGATGTAAGAAGAAGAGCGGACTTCGCCAACGCAGAATACCAGCGGTGCTTTACAGACTTGACGTAAAGCTTACGAGAGACTCAAGCGAAACATCTTCAGGATTTCCGTTGCTCTCGATTCGAATGAGGCTGCTGACGGTCCTGCTGCTATAACTGGCGCAATAAGAAAAATAAAGATAGTTAAAAAAAGGAGCCGGTGCGGTTGCAAATTGACTTTCAAGAAAGCTAACAGAAACAGGAAGGTCGAGTATAGATACTAGAACTCTGTAGATGAATTAATTGCCGAGCTACATGCCCTATGGGCCGAAAAAATGGCCTGTAACAAGGAATTCGATAACCAAATAATTTCAATATTAGAAGAAATCGCTGAATCGGATTACATTGAAAATGATTTTGTAAAGTGGTTTTAAACTCTAAGAAATGCACAATACTACAATGAATATAAATAAGTTTGGTCGCTATGGAGATGCGGTGAAAAGCGGTCAAATATCTAGAGTTTTGTTAAAAGTCGAGCTCGAAATAGGTTTTAAGCTGACAAATGAAGGCAATTTCAATATATGAAATAAAAATTCAACTATTTCTCAATCGTCGACTCGTGACAGATGCCTCAAACAAAATGTCCGTAACTAAAACTGTGAATAAATTAATTGTGAATCTATAAATACAATATAAAGAAGCTTATTAACATTTACAGCGATCACTAGTCATCTTAGTGCACAATTCAGGTGAAGAGGTCAAAAAATTCTCGCGAAAAAAGGCTAATCAAAATGAATTTTTATAAATCTTTTTAATATCTAAATATACATAACCATTATAATTATATTAATTTTAAATTAAAAAAGTAATTTCCCTATATATATTTAAA
>JAHWXV010285044.1:0-11213 GCA_024586415.1 Phrixothrix hirtus | reverse complement strand
GTAATAATTATTAATTAACTTGATAGAACTGAGGTGTCACATAGCGCATACGACTATAAAGTGCCTTGAAAAGCGCGTCGAAACGAAACATATGCAAACATATCTGCCAGCCAAACTTAACAGAAGTGAACTTAAAGCATAGAAATGAAAGTTACAATCAACGTTATAAGAATGTTTGTTTAAAAGCCTTGAAAGCAAATATTTGATCGAATAACATTTATTTGAAAACATTTTGTGATTAAACACTAAATTTCCTTTAATAATATTTTGATACTGTTAATTAATTATTGAAATAGCAAATAAGTCCTAAATAGTTCATAATTAAAAATAAACCGTTACATGGTTTCCGACAGCCTAAGTGAAGCTCTATAAAGCAGTTGTGGGAATTGATAAATAGAAACACTCAATCAATTTAATTGAGGATCGTCAAATCTGATCTACGCTATTGATACATGTGCTGAAACTTAGATCTACCTAGATACATCTGAAACTGAACGTCAATTAGTTGTATGAATGTTAGAACATGAACCAGAACCAATAAAAGTTGTTTGTTTTGGAAGGGTTTAAAAAATCGTTTCATTTTTGGTTTAACTAGTGAGTTATTGTTAATGCGAAATAATATACGGCAATTTATTGGTCAGAATTCATCGTAAAATTTACAAAATAGTGTGAAAAGAAGAATAATTCTTAATCATAACAGCGCAAGCGCCCTTGTATAAGCTCAAAGAGTAGACTAATTAAAGCAACAAGATCCTAAATTCCACAAATTGCTTTGTTTGTTTCTTCAAATAAAAACTAATTGCGTGGTCAGCATTTTTCTATGGCTGAAAAGGCTGCTGAAGCAAATATAGGGCATGTGTACACACAATATTGGACGAATTGGTCTGAACATCTGCAAAAATATACAAATCTTATGGGAGAAGGTTTTAAAAACCATAATTTTTTTTTATTCTATTCTTTAACTGAGATTTCTTAATGCGGAAGTTCCCTTAATACTCTTGATTATAACTGCTATTGTAATTTCGTCATACCTACTCGGAGTTTCATGAATCTGGAGACGTTTTAACGCCACTAGCAGTTTTTAACGTGCTGAATATCGCATTGACAAATGAGTTACGATTCCACCTCCTTATCTGAGAAAAGATGGAAATTTTCTTTCGCTGAAAAGTATTTCCAACTCGATCGGGTTTGAATCCGTTTCCCTGAATAACAATTATTTATTATTTTCTAAAAATGAGTTAGGTTCAATTACTGCGTAGGTTTACTAAATAGTCTGTATATTATCTTGGTGACAGGTTTTTAAAACATTGTAAAACTATTGAAAATTATTTATTGAAAAGTGAAAAGCAGCAGACGCGAGAAATTAGTTTGTTCGAAATTAAGACGTTACAAAATATCTTGTAAATAGAAACTTGTTTTAAATCAAAAACAGGGTGTTTATAATATATAGTGTTTAACTACATTCATAAATAAGGAATGAACGTTAATACTTTACCCCGCAATTAAGGATACTACAAAAATGAAAGCAAAATAATCGAGTCGCTTATTTCTAATATTTCAGCGTACAAGAAAATTTTTGGCGTGAGTACCGTGTATTTTCTTTTTGAGTTTAAAATTAATTAACATTAAAACACACGAAACTGTATCAGTTTTTCTGATCGCGTTCTTTATGTTAAATGGAGCTACTTTTACAGAACACACTTTTACAAAACGTCTTGTCGCAGTTAAACAATATTTTTGAAATTTGCTTCAATATGTAGGGTACTTAGAAGGAAGGCAAATGATTTCTAAATAAAGTATCGTTATTTTAGCGCAAAATTCAGCGTATTCAGAAAATCTTCAGAAAATATTTCCATAATTTGTATTGCCGAAACCTGTTTTATGTTGAGCGATTAGAAGCCCTAGTGTAACTTTGAATTCTACTTTCTTATTTTGCAACTTCTTGTTTGTCATTTTTGAATATTACTGGCCATTCTCCAATTGATAATTTATAGAAAAGATAGAACAGTGTTTCAGAGAAACTTATTGAAGCATATAACGGATAGAGTTCGCATCTCACATTTTATATAGAAATCTCTGCCTTCTAACGTTCGTTTTTTAATCATTGGTGTTTTATTGAATTGCAATATATCAAATTGATTTAATTAATTTACGCCTTTGAATTGTTGGGTATTTCGTCGTGAAAACCATAAATTTGCATGTAAAATAAAAATAGGAATGTAAGATTTTAACCAAGTACGCCCCTGTGCTTTGCGAGTATTTAGATAAAGCCTCCGCGAATGCGATACGAATTTTAATGCCGGTATTAGAACGCTCTTGGTTGAAGACCATCGTCTAAAACTCCGCACTAAATTTCTAATCATGGTGTGTTACATTGTTTATTAGTTTATTTTATTTTGGTTGTATCGTGCCGTAGTATACGTTATCACGGGTACGATTGATTCAATTTGTTTATATATTAATTAATTTCCATCATTAATTATAGGAACAAGTACCGATGGATTTTAATAAATATCGTTGTTCTGATTTCGTAAAAGTTAGAAGAAAGTCCTATTTATCATCATGTGCCCCTTTCTTATTGGAAAACTTAAATAACAAAGCAAATTAGTCTGGGCGATATGAATTTGGATAGTTCCGTTAAGGGGCAGTAAAATTGTTGACCTTCACAGAAAAGGGCTACATCTGGTAAGTCACTCAGACTGGCGTCGTCGTCGTCGCTCTTTCACACGGAGCCTAGGTTAGTCTATCTTTGTTAGACGTGATACGTTTCAATCCGTATATTCTGGAAAATTTTTGAACTTCAACTTTTTACGATAACTGAAAAGCATGTTACCAATTGATGTACTTTGCATTTTAAAAATAACGAAATGCTAAATTATTTACTTGTGGGAGTGAAAAATTCATTAGTTCAATTATAATATTGCACAGTATAGGAAGCTACCGTAATTATAAAATTTCACTTCGAATAAGATCGTACAAGAAATGTTGTTCGCTACCTTTTATGTTTATATTTTCGTGGATAAAAATTAAAGCAAATGATTAACGTAGTTTCTGAATTAAAATAAATTGTTTTTCTCAAGTTTTACTTCCGCACAGTTGTATTTGAGTTTGTTCGCACAAATTATAAAATAGAATTTATCGTAAAATTGTCTACATTTTTAGTAAGTTATATATACGGAGTATGACGTTAAAATTTCATTTGCAAACGAAAATTTCAACGACTAATCGTTCACTTATTGCATTTGAAACAAATATTTGAGTATTTTAGTAAATATAAAAGGTACATAATTTATTTAAGCTATTTATTTTTAATTATTTTTTAATATTTCACTTCCCTATGTTTAGTTACAATATATGATTTTTGAAATTTGCATCTTATAGTACCTGTCAAGTCATAATGTTGGAATATCGATAACAAATAACAACTCTTTCTTCTTCTCTAAGGTATTTGATGTTATATGTCGTCTACCTAACGCTATTAATTCTGTTCACTGTAATTTGGACTACCACTTTATTCTGTAAAATTAATTTTTCTTTGATAAGCGTTAACGGAGAGAAATAGTTTGTGTTTTATTTTCGACTATTCTAGAGTATTTTATTTTTGGGAATGTTAATTGTAACATAAATTTCTTATCACTTATAAATATCGGGTGCCCTAGATCCCGTTAAGGCAAAAGTCAATAACATAGTCTGTTAATTTAGTGTTCCGAAAGGGATAAAAATTTAAAAGTAACTTTTAAGCATTATTATCTTTGTTTAGTGTTGAGAATTCATTAATATCGGGTGGCCTAGATCTCGAAAAGGCAAAGTCAATAAGCCAGTTTGTCATTTTGGTATTCCGACAGGGATAAAAATTTAGAAGTAGCTTTAGTTAACTTTGTTATTCTTTTTTTGTTAATATTTATTTCGGAACTTGCTCACGGTAATAAACGAATGCCTTGTTATACTTCAGCTGTATTTCATTTCTTTTTCTAAGAACCTAGCTTTCTTTAGGTTAGGAGATAGGAAGATACATACGACTAGCGCCCTTGCAAGTATATGATTTCTTTCCCTTCCTACAGGTACCATCTGCGAATTGTGAACGAGAGCCAAAACCAGCGCAACAAAGCCGACCACGACCTTCTTCGATGAATTTCTACTGAGTTAAGCCGCGGTAAGTTTCCTTTTCTATTGCAACACGAACAACCGAAAGGTTTTTTAAGTTCCTACGTGGCAGCCTCTAAGACACCGTCAATATTATTAAAATACTAGCTTTTAGAGCATCTTAGCGTTGAAGAAGTGCATGTAGCTGCATTAAAAACTTTTCCTTGAATTAACGTAAACAGGATAATATTATCATGAATCTCTAAAAACGCATTACCAGTTTTAATTTACGTAGGCGACAATCTAGGAGTTTGTTTTTCTACATTATCCTGTAGATGAAGGAACTGGGTGCTTCCAAATAATAATGTTATATTTATTTACTAGTTAAAATGGTACAAGTACCGTAAAAAGCATATTTTCACTGCCTCGAGCTGCTGCAACAATCCCATGCCGAAACGAAAAATATATTTGTCAATTCAAGCTTTCTTAATGTAAGGAACACTTATTTTTTACCTCTACAATACATTTCATAGTATGATGTAATATAAACGGAGGTTTTATTTTAGTACTTCTCTCACTTACATTCATTGGCTGTCGTTCTAGATAAATATGGCTTTTCCTTCTTACATTAGTTTTTGTGCTTGATACAACGTATCAACGTTAGATACACAGCACATGCTTAAGGGTATGTATTGCGCAACCGTTAGCCTTGCTTTAACGATATTACGAGTGCCTGATCACGCGTAACCTAAATTTTGTGTTTCCTTTCATAACATTTCATATGCTTAGATACCCTTCAATGAGAAATTATATCTTTCAACAAGCATTCTCTATCAGTCTTTCGTCCAGGCCTAAACTTTATTTGTGCAGCATATACCAATTGTGTAGGCCTAAACTAAGGTTGCCAATACTCAGTTTTCTGCGCTTAGAACGTTCAATCAGTTCTGAAAATCTTTTGGAACAGCGACCAGGTCCACTTATTTTTGTTGTTAGGGAAATGCTACAACTAGAAAAATATAGGTTCTAGTTTAATCACTTTACTTTGGATGTTTTCGAGGAAATCTAGCAGATTTTGGTCGTGATATAATCGATGTTTGCTTCAATTTGCTAGTAAATACGCTTAATAATGATTTTAATCTTGCGACATAATGGGTTAGGAAATTCGTTATTTCAAATAGTTTCATGAACGAACAAGGGCAATTGGTACTAAATATTTTGGTTTAACCTATTTACATTATGCAAAACATTTCTATTCTTTTAGGTAGGAGATAGTTAGATTGTTCTGAATTCCATTTAGATATGAAGTTTACTCCATTATTTTAGTATTTATATAAAACCACAGAACCATCGATTAAAAATTATCAAACAAAAGTTATAATATAAAAAATTATATCTAAATACCCAACGGAATGCAAAGCATTTTACAAGTGAAAGTACAATTGACACCAAATCTTACAATAAAGTCTTAAGCACAGATAAAATTAAATCAAAGTAATTCTAATTTACAATACGCAGTAACTGTAATAAATTATAAGTTTATAACTGCTGTATTTATACTAATAAAGTATCGGACTTCCTAAACGAAATTTCTATTCCCTGAAACTGCAAATTTTTTAAATTTCCTTTGCTCCGCCTTCTAGGGATTTTGGTACACTGTGCGTCATTTATAATTGAATTATAAAAAGTTGGGTAAATCATAGCGAAGGATATTAATATCTAAATGAGGGAAATGTTAAGCAAGTTACAAGTTTAAAGAGGTTAGCTCCAATAATTGAATTGTAATGCAAACGATGCATTAGAAATTATGAGATTTCAGTGTAACCCTTTAATAATTGGAGCCCAAAAGGCACGTTTTAGTAAACTACTGAGAATATGTTTTCCAGCAGCGTTAAAATTTAATGTAGTTGGTGAAGTATTTTATATACTTACATACATATGTTCCTAAGTCATTACTATACGGCTATATGTATAGACCTACATCTTCAAATTATTTATAAATTATATTCCGTTATACAACTTTACAGTTTTAAATAAATTATTTGCCGTTTAAGGAGTCATCTTGCTGCTATTTGAATGAAGATTTGGCTTACATATGTATATGAAATAAATCGTAGAAAGTTTTCATGTAAAATCAAATAATTGATATATTTTATTTATTCTAGATATTAGGCATTAAATAGGGGATGCAAATAAAACTTCTATGATTACTAGAGAAGATAAATCGAGATGACACATTACTTTGCTATGAGTTCATCGCAGTAGCTTTATTACATGCGTAGTGGGAACAATTCATTGTCGATCATTACATTGTTTGCCATTTCATATCCTGTTATTTCATAATTTGATTATAAAATAGCATTTATTTTTATAACACCTTACAAAGCAATTAAAAGTAAATGACTTCTGTGTAATTATTATATTATCTATGCTTTTAGCACTCTCTACAATATTGAACAATCTAACAAGTATTAAATAATAACCAATACTGTTAAATTATTTATAGTTCTCAAAGTCAAAGTACAGGTAAGTTGACAATTTAAAATAATTTAGTAGGTATGATTATTTCATTTTCAGAGATAACATACAAATAACTAACCAAATATTAAGAACAATGCAGAACCTGATCGCAAAATAAAAGTTCCAAATATTACAACATAAAAAAACAATTAATGATAAATATTGTGAAACATTAAAATTCGACCAGCAATTTTATGAATTTTTGGGTAAGCATTAGATAAATTACGATACGCATTCGTAAAAATGAGGTTAAAGTTAATTTGATAAAGCTAAGAATACTAGCTACGAATATTTGTAAGTACGACTAAACTTACTTAATTTTCTTTTAAAGATATGCACAACTTCTAATAATATGTGTTCATAAAGTACGGTCAGTGTTACTTTTAATTTAGTAGTAAACTTCAGTTAGATATAAAGGATAGATGTTAATATTGAAACTAAGAATTGATATAAAATAAATAATTAAATTTGTACAATTTATTTACGAGTATAAGTTATCCGTTCAATAATTTTTTGCATAATTCAGTAAAGATAGAAATAAATCACGATGTACTGTGGTCAGAGTTTGCTATTCTCTATTGTGAAGCACACTGTATAGCGGAAATGCCGCTGCCTTATAATCAATTATATACAGAGTGTCTCAAATTTCTGACAAGTTGGATTTTCTCCCTCATCTTAAAAATTATTAGAAGACGTGGTTCATACAAAATATGCCCAGTTATTCGCTCCGAATTCTAAAATTATTTAGAATTATACACAGTTCGTCATTATGCTATGTTGCATTTATTTAAATGAAACACCCTATATATTATTATAAATTTAAAGATCACCTTCAAGATTACGGTAACATAAGCTTTTACTAGATTATACTGAGATACCGCCACTTCTATATGAAAAATCTAGAACTGACACTATGTATCTTTTACACCAAATAAGTCAAAATTACCTTGATGCCAGAAGCTTTCAGATATAGTTTAATTTTATTACAAGGTGCAATACCATTCATCTTGCTTAAAATACACACAGAGCGATGAAAAAGTTTGAATTTTCTTAAATGGAACAAATTATATCTAATGCAGTCACTTTTACTTTTATTTTCATTAAGCGTTTCCTATATCCAGAGTTAATAACTACTGAGGTATTTCATACGAGCAGTTTGTGTACATGCGTGCTTGCCTGTCTGCTAACCAGCGTACGGACGCGTGTGTTTATGTGTGTGTGTGTGTGTGTGTATGTGTGTGTGCGTTTGCGTGTACGTGTGCGTGTGGGTGTTCGTGTGCGTGTGCGTGTTCGTGTGCGCGTGCATGAGCGTGTGCGTGTGCGTGAGCGTGTGCGTGAGCGTGAGCGTGTGCGTGAGCGTGTGCGTGGGCGTATGTGTACGTGTGCGTGTGCATGTGTATGCGCGTGCTTGTGTGTGTACGTGGCACGCGCGCGTGTGTATTTGTCAATGACTGCGTTTGTGCCTATGTCTCTGTCTGTGTCTACGTTTGTGTCTATGTCTGTAGCTGTGCCTGTGCTTAGGCCTGTACCTGTATCTGTAACTCTGCCTGTGTTTCATGACCGTGTGCGTTTCAGTAGCGCTGCCTATTTATATCTGTGTTCGTGTGTTTGTGGGTCTGCACATCTACGTCTCTCTGCCCGTGCTCGTATCCGTTCCCGTGCCCTTGATGGTCTCCGTATCCGTGCCCGTATCCGTATCCGTGTTCGTGTTAGTGCCCATATCCGTGTCTGTATTTGTGTCCATGTCGATCACTGTTCTTGTGCCTGTACCTGTGTTGTATCTATGTCGGTGTTTGTGTCCGTATCTCTGGCTCTGTGTCTGCGTCCATGTCCGTGACCGTGTCTATGTCTGTGACTATTTCCTAGTTTATGCCTGTATAAGCTTCCGAGTCAGCGTCAGTATGTCCGTGTTTATTTCTTTGAACGTGTCCCTGACTGTGTCCCTGTACATCTTCGTGTCAGTATCGAAGTCCATGTCAGTGTCCGTCTTCGGATCCATTTCCGTGCTTGCACCCGAGCCTGCGCATGTACCTGCGCCTATTCCAGTATCTATGTATGTGTCTGCGCTCGTCACTGTACCTGTATTTGTATCCATGTAAGTATGTGTGTGTATCCGTGTGTGTCTGTATCTGTGCGTCGGTGTCTATATCTATGTAGGTATCCGTGACTGTGTCTGTGTTCGTGTCCGTGGCAATGTCCGTGTCCATGTCCGTGCCCGTGGCCGTGTCCGTGTCCGTGACCATGTTCGTGTCCGTGTCCGTAACCGTGTCCGTAACCGTATCTGGGTCCCTTTCCGCGTCGGCATCTATGTCTGTGTCCGTATTCGATACCGTGTCCATGTCTATATGCGTATCCAGGTCTGTATCCCTGCTCGTGCCCGTGTTTGCGCCTGTCCATGTGCATGTGCATATGCTCGTTCCTGCGCCTAAGTCTGTGTCTTTGTCTGGTTCTGTATGTGTGTTATATGTGTACGTGTGCTTGTGTTTGTATTTGTGTCTCTGAGTCGGTGTCGTCTGTATATCGGTTTTCGTGTCTGTGTATCGGTATCCGCGTCCGTATCCATGCTCGTGGGCGTACGCATGCTCCTACGAGTAGGTTTGTGCGTGTATTGTGATAGTTATTGATAGTTATTCGTAGAACATATAGACTCCCTCTGGTCAAGGATGGTCCTAAAATAGTTCAATTCGCACATGTCATTTACTCCAAATAGGGATAAAATATTTCTGCTAACAAGCGAATTTAATGTAGTTCACCTTATAAGTAATCATAAAAAATTTCAAACGGGTGTTAGTATTTCTTACTTATAAAATTCAGTAAATGATCCTTAGCTATGAATGAATATTCATAATTTAGCAAATGAAAGACAAGTACATCTAATTTGTATAAATTTATTAATGAAATGAATGAAATCAGTTATATGCAAAATTAAACTGTCGTTTATCATTCAGCGTAAACCAAACTTAACGGGACACAGATGTAAAACAAATCATTTCTCTATCTGTCAAACAGCTACTGTTGCCTCTATTTTTTGCCGTTGGAAAATTACCAAATTCGTTGCAGCATTTTTAATACGGAATCATACGAACGTCTTCCAAAAAAATATAAGGAAGGTAATTGATTTTACAGGCCAAAGGCTATGACCAGAAGAAACCATGAGCGCCTTCCTTAAAAAAATACCATCTCTTAGATTCGATATTAACGATCGAAAATCCAACTAAACTAAGATGGGTTTTCCAAAAATTATTAAACGAATTTACGTAGCACAGCGATGCGTAACATTATTCTACAAAGTAACTTTAAAAAAACCATCACCCGTCATTAAACAGATATGAACAAAATTAGTGAAATATCACACCTTCTTCCTTTTCCCAAAAAATTGCGACAACCAGAATGCCTTGCTCTCAAAAATCCACGAGTACGCGATGAAATGTCAACGGATAGCATTGAATATAAAATGCGCATTACAAGCCTTATATGTAAAAATGAAGATAAATGATTTAAAATATAAATCTGCATGGGATCATACAAAATTAAAACCGTCAATGTAAAATGCGTTTTATAGAGCTAAGCGAAATTTATATTCCATGAAAATAATATTACAAGGACGAACTCATGGAATTTAATGAGTTTCTAGATAAAATAATTTGGAATGTGGACCAGAAAGAATTTCTAAATAATAATAAAGGTAACAAAACCTAAATGAAATGTACAACCATGTGCAAAAATAAAAGGTTTCTAAATTCAATTTGTAACAGTGAGTTTCTAAATTTTAAACCATTTAAAACCTCACTCCTAAATTATTACTTTCTATTTACATACTTTCCACCTTTTTAAATTAAATTTTCATATATCATTTATTTCTAACCTCAGATTTATTTATTTCAGGTCTCGTATTTGCTATTTTAATATTATTCAAGTTAATTCAGTACTATTAAACATTTACTGATTTACATAATTCATTATACACTCTTAAATGATGCTTAACCATATCCGCCTATAGCTTTTTAAATAACTTTGATTTGATTTTGCCATGCGCTTCGGAAAATAATTGTAAATCTGACCTTCTTTTTTCAACGTACTTTGTGCAAGCAATACTAAATTCTTTAACTTTAAATTAAATTTAATTACCGTCTTAAAAATCACTGCTGCAATCTTGTAGGTAAGCTTAAACGTATGATTTATTTCCTAATCATTTCAATTTTGCTGTTCTGTAAATTAATTCCTAACAAATTATTTTAGTGATGGTTTTTTGTTTTATTCCTTCCTAAGAAAATAATTCATCACATCTCTAACGCTGATTATCAATTGAATAGGCTAAAATACATCAATTTCTCTCAAGGCTGGGATTCCTTTTTTTTTAAATAGAAGGTTAAGAAACTTCTTTGCCAACACCTGGTGAAAAGTAGCCATCTTTCTGTCTAGATTTATGCAAGCAATATATTGTTGGTAGCCTACATTCTAAAAAATTACTAGAATATTTCATAAATTGAATACATGAATGCTTCATTAATCTACGTTTTGGAATTCAAAAGAAAATTTCTACTGGTGGTTTACAGCTATAAACAATTATATATATATATATATATATATATATATATATATATATATATATA
>JAHWXV010285029.1:0-11631 GCA_024586415.1 Phrixothrix hirtus | reverse complement strand
TATATATATATATATATATATATATATATATATATATATATATTGCATTGTTTCAACAACAATTTTGTGAATGCGTTGACATACATTTTCTATGACATAAATAATATACCAGCATGAAAGTGGGAAAACACCCATCAATTAACAACATTTAAGAAAATTCGCTCAATAACTACTGCTTTGTAAAGACTAATCCATTAAACTGTTTTCTTATCTTATACAGTATTATAAATTGATACTATTTGTAAAGTAATATTGATATGTTGAATTAAAAAGACTTATAATTGGCCGCAATGGTTTATTTATTACATTACAAATATTTTATGCCACTTCATATAATTTTATTTTGAAATTAAAAGAAATATCTATAAGGTACGTCATTTAATTACGGTTTAATGGTCAACATAGGATTTGATGTTGAAAATCTATTTAAAATTATTGCTGATTTAAATTTAAAATCACTTAAACTTTATTTTAACATGCTCTATAAAATATACTTTTTTTTAAAATAAATCGAGTTATATTAAGGGAGGTAGCGCTCAGAATTTCAAAAATTTTATAAGGGTAGTTTTCATCTTTCAAATAATTCGAAAGTGTTGACAAAAATTAAGCTTTTTTAGGCATGAAACCAGTTATTTTATTGTTTAGTCCATTCAAATCGGTCTACTGTTCGTATATGGGTTGCCAAAATGGACGTATATAGGTTCTACATACAAGGTGATGTTTTCCCCATAAAAGTGTTTAAGAGAAGATAAAAAATAGGGGTTTCTTATACCTTACTGGTCTATATAATATTCAAATTTCATAAAAGACCCAGTCGGACACGGAGGATGTCTTCCTTGTAAGTCATCATTTGCAATCAAGGAAGATGTTATTAATAGATTTACGTTAAATAGGCTATTGTTAAATATAGCTTAAGTTATATGAGAATTTATAAGGATATTTGATTTTCTAAAAATTACTTAAAACGAACACCTGGCGTTTCCTGTAACCTTTACAACACCTTAATAATTTATAAGTGCTAACGTAAATTCAACCACCTCTATTTTCATTATTCTAAATTATATTTGCGTATGTCATTATTGCTAAGAAATACAGTGTATAATTAGTGTTCAACATTATTTCATTAAATTTTACAAACAATTTATCATATTTATTGCAATGAAGGAGAGTGAAATATTTAGGCTCGTAATAAATAAATTATAAATTAAGATAATTCATCTTTTTGGTTTAATTTAAATCCCTAAAATGCAATTTTAATCTTTTTATTTCTACATTTATCTACATTAGCTATAAGACGGGAACATAAACATAACATAAACATAAACACTCCTATCTGATGATCTCGAGCATACTATTCAACTGTAGCAACCTTTTATTGGACTTCTACAAACGATTAATCAACAAATACATAAAATTACTCAATCATAAAGTACATTTCTATTTTTAATACATAAATTCACTATTTTATTTCAACCAACAATGAGTTTAAAACAACTTCTTTTTATTAGTATTACATTTATTTTTATAGTACATTTCGGAACTATCAAATAAAAGTTTATTTAAGGATGGCCTAATAAACCCTCAATCTGCTAATTTTATTATAACAAGATGGCTAATAGTTTAATACATGGTAATTTAGAGCCCTATGGAAGGTGGATTTTAAAATAAAAGCACACATCTTCCTTGATATTTGCAAGATCGATTACCCAAATCTCTTTCGTGAGGCTAATAACTCAAAGTGTTTCCTTTTCACCCAGCTACTTACCTCAGGGGCATGAGAAAAATAATCTAATTTAGCTAAAACCCAGAAACTGTAAACGATGACATTTAACAGATCTCACACTAGTCGCATTTAATTACAAACATATAACAGCACATAACAAAACTGTACTTTCTACTAAGGATCCTTGAATAGTATTCTTTCCATACATTTTAATTTACTGAACTCTCTTGAATAGAGCATTCTCTGTTGAGATATCGCCAATCACGTTTATCCTATTCTTAAATTGTTATACGCGATGCTAAATTTGCCATACTGATTTCAATTAACACATAAATTATCTTAATTACAAACGCTCCCATTTTAGAATCTCCATTGATACATTAAATCGTCTTGTATAACAATGTAAATAAAAGGCACTACAGATACTTAACTAGGAATTTGAATGTACTGACTATCCTTTACATACAGTTATTTCTTAATCTGAACTTACATACATAAGTTTAAAGCCTGAAAAGAAACACCAACGGACGTTTTTATTTATTATTTATAAAAAAATTATCTTGTATAAATTTAG
Organism: Phrixothrix hirtus; assembly: GCA_024586415.1. Taxonomy (NCBI): domain Eukaryota; kingdom Metazoa; phylum Arthropoda; class Insecta; order Coleoptera; family Phengodidae; genus Phrixothrix; species Phrixothrix hirtus. Next base: position 9,334 of record JAHWXV010285029.1, on the reverse strand, counting down.
GAGTGGTCCAAAATGTTAAAGCTGTATTTTATGTATTCAATAAGTAAGAAACAAGACGGCGTCATAAATGTTCAAAACTACTCAGCATCTGGTTTAGATGACATCCTTGCCAGATGATAAATTGGTGTTAAAATATTAAAATGATTGGCTGAACACGTTCTGAATGAATTCTCGATAGTTAAATTGCTAAAAGGCGAGGAAACATTGTAAAGTTATATTTACCTTTCATAGAAAGGTCACAATTTAGTAGAAATAGATTAAAATAGGGTAATTAATCTTTAAAATCAAATCACATAATCAACATAAGTCAGAAAACTTCCTTGTGTGCTATTTTAGTTAACTATTCTGACATTAAAAGTCACGCAAAATATTTTGTACATCAAAGCTGTTAAGACTACAATATCGGCATATAGCATTTCTTCATGATTTATTCAATCCAAATTAACAATCCTAATATTATCCAGTAACGAAGTTCAGGGGTTGTCCCATTTATTTATGGCAGCCACTGTATGTATTTGCTTCGATGATGACTTCGTGATGGAGTTAAGTGGTATTACAGATGGATCATCGAATCGGAATAGATGTCGCTATTAGCTGGATGGCAGCTTTCATTCCGGGGTCTTGGAGAATTGAATATTAGAAATTCCTTCGCCACGCAATTAGAATATTTAGACTTTGACTTTAGTACCCAAATATTTTTTCTTTGATAACTATACCTAATTTGTTTCATTGTTATATTTTTAATTTTGGTATTAGTAGTTCTGATCAGAATTTTTAAACAATAACTGGTGTAAAATAAATACACACTTTCAGGGGTTTGGGGAACTTGATGTTGAATAAATTTAAATTTAGATTAGTACACTGGTTCAAGCGCATAAACGCACAATACATTGTAGCGATTTAAAATTCTTTTCCGCTATAAATTTCTATTCTTTCCCCAAATTTTAATTCCTTTAAAATTTGCATGCAAGCGCATTCTGTAGCTATTTACTGCGAACCATATTTGTGTTTTATAGGTTTCTAATACCTAAATTTTTGATAATTTTTATCAGACGTTTTTGAAAATTTCCAATCTACGTCAGATCGTGGGGGTCTTTTAAGGTGTAAAGTACCTGACTATAGTTTTGGTGAGATATTAATTTCTCTTCATTAAATAATTAGTGAGTTCGTATAGTTTTGCGGTAGTTGATTTATTTTAGGAACCGCTTAATTTAAAACGAAACTTCAAATTTCCCAGGACCTTTCTTCGTGATTTTCCGGAGTTTCACACTTACGCCCGATTTCACAAATATTTCTATATAAGGATGTCGTCCTAATTTTTGTGAAGATCTGCGGACGATTTCGACCCCCTTGACCGTATCATACAATTCACCAACAGCAGAATAGGGTTGGACTTTCAATTTATTTAATAATTTTATTAAACATTGATCGTCAACGACTCAAATTTTCAGTATTTGTGTGTGTGCGCAGTGGCGTGCCGAATTTTGATCTGCGGGCGATTTCGACCCCCTTGACCGTATCATACATTTCACCAACAGCAGAATGGGGTTGGACTTTCAATTTATTTAATAATTTTATTAAACATTGATCGTCAACGACTCAAATTTTCAATATTTGTGTGTGTGCGCAGTCGCGTGCCGAATTTTGTTCACTTTCATTAAATATTCAAGTGTGTGCTATAGATATAGATTATATTGGATTTTCATGCAATGACAATTAAAATTATTTTGTAAGGTTACGCTAAAAGTAAGGCTAAAACTGCTCAAACTTTGCAATTCAATTGTGTACATATCTCCGGCTTATTTATATTAGGGCGTGTTATTTGCGATTAGCGTACCTGTTAATGTTTTTAACTATAAACTAAAATTTATAGATTCAATTATATTCTTATATTTTAATGCACACTTCTCTAGTGTACCGCATATACAAACAAATTTGTTATCGTATTTCATATTATTTATCGGTAACCTGCTACAACTTTTAAACCAGCAGAAATTTATGTTTCATTTACGTACAGTATTTTGTATTAGACGAGAAAATACTACGTATTTATTTCTTATTTTCAAATTATATTAAACACAACTTTGGCGCTCATGTTTTATTATATTATTTTATTTATTTTTAAAACAATACAGGATTATTACCTCACGGCCCCTGCCCTCCTCAATCATAATTGTGATAGCATATTGTGACTACCATAAAGTTTCTTTGAAAGTAAACGGCACAACAAATAAAATAAACCCGTAAATATGAATTCTGCATAACACATATACGTAAATAAAAGCAGTAATCTAGAATTAAATAAATCATCAGGCAAATAAAGGTTTAATATAGAATGCAAATCTTACCTTGAACGATGAGTTCAGAAAAAATTGTTCTTTACAGCTAGGATAATTAAGGAAGGCAAACATATAGGAAAAAGGTGGAGAACAATTTACAAAATTTTAAAATGAAAGTAAAAGTTCAGTTGATACACGAAAATTAAATATGTTTAAGGTAAGCCGTCACAAAGCGAAGGAAAGCAAGCGCAAATCTTCAAACAACGTTTACACGTCAACGTCTGGCAACGAATAACGCAGGAACGAATAAGATATCTGCACAAGACAAAAAATAATTTGTTGTTTTAATGAACAATTTATAAATTAAAATGGTATTACGGTAATATAAGTTAATTTAAACTAAACGAAAATTTTTTATTAGAATGCACGAACAACTGGAAAGTAATATACCATTAAAAAGAGGACAAATAGCTCTATGAAATGTCATAGAACTTTTCGTTTAGGAAAAATGTGAAAGTTTATTATTGAGTTTTAATATTTGTGTGTAATACTTGTATACGAGGCGGTATGATTAGTGAGGAACTGACATGGAGAAGGCACCATGATCTACGCATTCGTGTTATTTATCAAATTTATCATGTTATAAGATAGCTGTCAAAAATTCAGCCAAATACGTTGCGTCCTTTGTATCTTACAGTTGATTAAAGTAAACGTGTTACGTTGTTTTGTTAATACGGACAAAAGAGAATTTCGTACTGTGATTAAACACTGCCATGTCGCCAGGAAAGAACCCAAAGAGATTAAAGAAGAGTTAGATAATGTTCACGACGGATCTTCGCCATCATTTAAGACCGTATATTTCTGGATGAATGAATTTAAACGTGACTGTACGAGTATGGAAGATAAAAGAACATCAGGACGTCCAAAAGAGGCTACCACTGACGAAATAATCACCAAAGTTCATGATTTTGTTTTAAATGATCGTGGATTAATGGTACGTGTGATAGAAGACACTATAGATCTAAAGAACTTGTTGGTCATATCTTACATGAACATTTGCGTATGAGAAAGTTGTCAGCTAAATGGGTGCCGCTTCTGCTAACTGTGGATCAGAAATGAATGCGTCTAACAACTCCTGAATACTGTTTGACCCTTTCTAATAATAATCCCGCCGAATTTTTGCATCAATTTATTACCGCTGACGAAACGTCGATACATCAGTATACCCCCGAAACAAAAATTCAAACCAAACAATAGGTAATGGGTAGAGGTCAGTTGCAGTGCACCAAAGAAAGCAAAGGTAGTTCCACCAGCTAACTGTATTTTGAATGCCCGTGGTGTTATCTTTATAGATTATTTACAAGAGGGCAAAACTATCACAGATCGTTATTGAACCAGCTGATTGAAAAATTAAAGGAAAAACGACCGCATTTGGCAAGAATGAAAGTGTTGTTTCATCACGACAATGCACCGGCTCATTCATTGAACATTGTCACGGCAAAATTAGTTGAATTACGATTGTAAATACTTCTCCGTGCATCTTACAGTCCAAATTTAGCTCCAACTGACTTCTTCTTGTTTCTAAACTTGAAAAAATGGCTAGGTGGAAAGAGAGTTTCATCTAATGAGGAAGTGATTGTAGCAACAAATGATTATTTTGAGGCGTTTGATTTGTCCTATTATAGTGAAAGCATTAAACGACGTGAACGTCGTTGTAACAAGTGCATCGAGTTAAAAGAGGACTATATCGAAAAATAAATGTAAAAAAATTGAATAAAGTACCATCGTTTGTACTAATTGCCTTAGTTGTCAGACCACCCTTGTATAATTCGTTGTTGGAATTAATGGTAATTGTTTTTCATTACCATTGATACTTAAAGCCTAATTTCTATTCCTACTTAAAATAATGTACGTAAATCTGCCCTTCTTATATTGTATTTTTGGGAAGTGGTGCTATCTAAGCATAACAGGTGATCTAAATGAATTAGCGAAGCTTTGAGCGCTTATATATGGTAAATATACTTTATTTTCGAATATTTTATCTAGTATGATGTTTTAGCGATCGGAAAAGTTTCTTTGCCGCGCTGGAGCGAAAAATTATAATCCTCAAATTTGCGTGACATTATAAAGCGTAGATGCCTACAACTATTCACCTATTTGCTATTACAGTATATCATGTCAGATATTTGGCCAACTACCAAAACGTATGCCTGTAACTAAGTTTTGGTAAGTCTAGCAAGAACATTTAATAATGGCAAAACAATTGAAGTTCGGTATAGGACATTTTAATACGATTCTATGCAGAATGACATTCTATATTAGAATATGGAAAAATGTGGGCATTGCATTTCAAACAATTAGATCTGAATTAATGTTGACACAGAATGGCCTTCTAAACATTCCGTAAACGATTTAGCAAAAATAAAAGTATTCCCGTAAAGACCAAAGGTTCTCATAGCAACGCCGTTAATATCATCTATCCATTTTCAAAGCAAGTTCACTAGAAAATTGGAAATGTCATGACATAGGACTAAACATTTCCAACGAAATTAAAATTTTTCAGAAAAACTCAAGTTGGGATATGGGAACCCTAAAATAACTACCAGAATCCAAATATGTAATACATTATTCTATTCGAAATAACGAAGTTTGTAGAGAATTCCGGTATAAACGGAAATGCAATCATCTTGAAATTATTTTTGGTAGCTGACCATGCATATGCTAAAGTTGTCAGAGCAAAATAGTGAAGAGAATTCTCAGTAGGCGCACTCACTGTGACAAACAAGTTACGTTTTAGAATGTTACATATTAACTAAACGATTTTTAATAAAATATACTTATTTTAAACTTCATTTCGTATTAACATAGAATTACCTACTTTTTCATAAAATTTGAAACGAAAGCTTTAATTAAACTTAACAAGGGATATACAACAAGTACCTCCTTAGTACGATGTTAAACCTTTAGGAAACCATTTTGAATAAATAGTTTTTAATATTACACGGAATGTGCCTTACTGATGTCCTGAAATAATATTATTAAGTTTAATATAATGTAAAGGAAACTAAAAATGAAATATGTTTATATCCATCAACTGATACACAGGGCAAAATTTATCGCTAAGTTTGAGACAGCATTTTATTTAAGCCTAAACATCATATAATGTTAAATGGCAGAACATTTGTTTCTTTTATGAACAGTTTTAATTTAAAAAATTATGCATTTTTAAGAATGTTATTTCTATTTTGTATTCATACTGAAATCTTACAAAACACAACTGGGTTTAATAATTGCCTTTTTTCAACGCAGAGTATTCCAGTTTGAAAAGTTGGCTACATTAGATATTAATTTATCACACTTTAACGCGCCATTGGTCTTGCAATGAGCAAAATGCTAAGCAATATTTTATAACTCGCCCCATTTCTTAAACATAAGAATTTGATGTCCTTCCTCTTGCGTAAATTAGTTTTAAGGCGTTGTCTACATATCATCATAAAAAGGATCTCATCTATAGGTATTTTAACTGAATACTACAGCATTTGTTAACAATTCTGCACGAGAGGTCGGCATTTTTCTAATAACGCAACTAACAGCATACATTGTTTTTTCAATGTGATGGCTTACTATGCATAAAATTTTGCAATTATAACTAATTATTGTGTACGGTTTACTACATTTTTATATACATAGTAATTAATTTTTTTGTTTATTTTGTACACTGATAATTTGTATTCAATAAAAGTATTAATTGAAATCTATTTGCCTTCTAGAGTCGCAATTACGCAATCCTTTGGATGCATTTGAGCCAAGGAAACAATTTACACGCAAAAATTTGTAAAGGCTGTAATTCGCCCGCTATTGCAGGTTTCTGCCTTTATTAAGTAATAAAATTAAATGAAACAATATGCAAATGTCAGACGAAAGGTCCGAGCAAGTCAGAGCGAGTCCAATTTTGTAAAATTTGTAGTAGAAATGGCCTATTTATTGCTTTAAATATAGCTCTTCTTGGAAAAGATGTTATCGACTTAACCACGTTTCAGAGAAAAAAAACTTCGTACGGCTCTTTAAAAATAGTTACATTTATTTCTATGGTATGTATAATAATCTGAAAAACCTACAACGCGTGTACGCATTTTCAGTCAAAAATTGACTGCACTTGCCTATCTACTAGACGTTTACACTAAAATTTCTCTAGCCGCCCTCGGACAAAGCTAAAAAATCAGAATGGTTGGACGACAAGCAACACTGCAAAAAATAAACTGTTTTAAACTATAATAATATTTGCGTGAATATAAAATTTTCCAATACCAGCAATATAAGAATCAGTGAATTTTATCAGCAGGCGAAAGTTGTTACTTTTAATATTTTTATGAAATATATTAAAACTCACGTTTAACAAAGATTCATTTATTAAAAATAATTTTATTACCCCCAAACTCTTTTTTTACATGGTAGATACCTTCCAATGCAGGCCGTCTAAAAAATCGTGTCAAAAATAGGTTAAATATATGCAAATAGGGAAATTTGTTCCATAATTTTCAAAAACTATGTAAGATGAAAAAAGAACTACATTTGTTCTAAAAAAGTGTGCAAAAGAATAAATAATGGAAATCCGTATTATATTAATTCTACAAAATTTCATTTATATTTTTATTTAAACAAATAACTTTTTTAAAACGAATTTTTACAATAATATTACCTCTATGAGGTGTAAGAAATGATCAAAACGCAAATTATACTTGTAAAGGCACCACTAACTTGGACAGTTTAATATATACATGGACGAATATTGAAAATACCGTGGCTTCATAAAGTAATCGTACAATACGAACATCAATTATTGTAAGGAAAAAAATCATTTGTTAATAATTTGTTAATAATTGTAATGTTGAATTATTAATCTAATTTCAAAGACAAAACCTTATTCTACGAGGCTTGTCCATGTGACTAGCTCGACAGTTTTAGCTCATAGAGAATGAAACATCTCAAGCGATTCATTATTTAATTTATAATCCTCTGCCTTAAGTTACGAAGATAATGTTATAAGGTTTTTCACCAGTCTAATTGTGTATCGTCACGACTCAATGATACGATTTATATTTTATTTAAGATACTGTATTCGGTATTACGATTCGAATTATATCTTTAATAAAAGTATGATTCTCTTTATATATTTATGGAGATAGATAAGCTTAATTAATGATTATAATAATAGTTAAATGGGAAATGCGTATAAAACTTTTCATTGATTTTTATCAAGAGTCATTTAAAATGTTTGATGGTTAGGCAGCTGGAAATATAGGCAACCTATATGACATTTAGAAATTATACAATATTAGTGTTCAATAAAATTTTATTTCTTTAGAAAAACAAATATAGAGAAGAAGTACACGCTTCGTTTTTAATTTTCATGCAATTTCAAGGCATTCGGGTTATAGACAAACAATATCAGTTACGAATATAATGATTAAGCTACAAAAATAAAGGGTTAAAGTTTTTCAAATTTCAAAAGAGTGAAAATACCTAATCTAAAAATTTATCAATAATGGTAAGATTTTTATCTGAAAAAATTTAGCTTAACACTAGTAGAACATGTTGGTCTTTATTATATGCTTAATCCATAAATGAAATAAAGGTTTATTTCGTTTTTTCGCCTAAATTATTTAATAATCAAATAATCAAAATTAAGCAGTCATTAGAAGGGTAGGTTTAGCTTGTTATTAATCCTATACTTACATCTGAGATTAATCTTTATATTTGGTCTGCAGACAGCTTTTTTGTTGAAAACATAAATATGTAGATCTAGGCTTTGATAACATAGTTGTAGATTCTGTGGAATTAGTTAGGATTAGATAGCACGAGACCCACCACCACCACGCAGCTGGTATAGGGAAAATAACGTGGGCGATATCAAACTTTTACTCCCTCCACATTTAGCATTCTAGCGTCATATCAAAACTGATTTCCACTAAAAATATAATTATTAAAACTAAATTTGCTAAAATATCTCATCTCCGAAATGCGTCGACTTAGGGAAAAAAATAAATTTGAAAATCTCTCCTCCATCAGCTCCACCCCCTCCCCTTTATTGACATTGAAATCTAATTATTAAAGTTAAATTTGCTAAAATATCACTGAAACACGTCGACTTAGGAAAAAAATAAATTTAAAAATCTCCCCTCCACCAGCCCCACCACTCTCCCCTTATCGATATTTAAACACATTAATAGAAAAGAAAAAGAACAAACTCCGTAGGATCACTTTTACAACGTGCGAATTTTTCGGACTTAGAAAAATTTTGATTAACATAATAAAACTTGTTTTGCTTATTGTGCTCAAATGACTTACATTTTTCGGTAGGTCTCAACGGCTTTATATCTAACTTGATATAGATCTATGCGTTGATTGCCATTAGGACCTAATAAATATTAAATTTCGAGGTGAAAAATTTTAAATATTGTAGAATAATTTTGATTAAAATACTAAAACTTGTTTTGCGTATTGTGCCTAAACGACTTGCATTTTTCGGTGGGTGGTGTAGCATTAATTTCTCAATATAAGTATTCTTAATCCCTTTTTGGCATAAAATGGCTTTAAATTTAAGAATGATCTTGTGACACATTATTTTCAATTAAAATTGATTGGAAATATATTGTATCACCCCAAATCGTAACAAAACTCGCCAAATTTTCTATATCTGCCACGCTTCAAATCGCTCTTACCTGCGTCCACGTGATAGAAAAAAAAGCAAGGAGAGATGATGTCCAGCTGCCAGAATACCTAACGGAGAGTGGGATGGGTTTTCAGCACGCTTCTGGTATAAAGTTGTTGGTAACCTAGATGCTTTTGAAAAGTTTGTTTTCGGTGATGAAAATGTGTCTTAAAATAATTGCGATCGATACAGATCGTCTAAATAATTCGTTAGGCTAATTACGCTTCGAATTCCCCAAAAAAGATATAAACGTGATTACCTAAAATTTTAATTATAGACAACTCGCTAAACCCAAATAATTATTGCCAAATATCGAGCGAGTGCGGCTATGATTAAATCCAAA
>JAHWXV010284977.1:0-12837 GCA_024586415.1 Phrixothrix hirtus | reverse complement strand
TTGCACTAGCATTACATGGTATGGATGAAATTTATTTGCACGTAAAATTTTACTTACTGAAGACTGGCTTATTTCAAGATTTCTAGCAATTGAATTTTGGATTATATGGGGATCTTCTGTTACACTACGGATAACTGCTATTTTATTCTGCTCACTTGTGGCAAGTCTTTGTCTATATCTTTTAATCGGAGGCCAATTTTCTCTTAACTGCGTTTCAAGTCTGCGAAAAATTTTGTCAGTCGGTGCTCTACGATGTGGATAGCATTGATGGTACAAATATGCGGCAGCAACGGCATTTTTCAGGCATTCATCAAAAATTATAATCATATCAGTCTTTTCGTTATTTGAATATATCTTCTAATAAATGAATACAATTGGACAATAAACGTCAAGATTAATAACTAGGATATTTGAACTACTTCGAACGCTTGCTTGACTAATATAATATTTATGCTTTCAAATAACAAAAAAAAAGTGAATACCAATTTCACTAGTAGTTCATTATACTCGTAGTAGTTTAAATATTGCAACTTAATTATTGACAGTTGGACATATGACAAATAATGTATTTGTTTTTGTATTGGAATAGCGACCTATGAAAGTGTAAATTAGGTTGCCTATTTGGGACATTCAGGTTCGTCAATACTCAGTGATAGCCTTGTATATTTTTCAGTAGTAATAGCGAATCGCGGTTTAGGGAAACCTTAGAAGGATGCCATGAAATATTCAAATGATAATTCTTTACTGTTGACTTCCACATTCTCCACCATGATACTGTATGCCTTTTGTTCAGGTTGCTCTTGGTCCGCATTCCTAGCAGCGTACGGAGTTAACCGATCCATGTGTACCACTCTAGGTTTCCCTTTGGTGATGTTCCTGATCCAGTATAATACATCATTGTTTCTTATTATATCTTATACGGGCTTTGGCAAGATCGTTATAGTTTGGTTAATAGACGTTGTTGTTGCTACGGCTTTTAGAATCATATTAGGTCATTGCGATGAAATCCCCCGTTTTCAGAGTACATCATAGTGGACCTTCATTAGACAATTAGATATTATCGAGTACTCTCACATCATCCGCCAAAGGTTCACAACATACTCACTACCGGCATTCTTCTCTTCTACAGGCCTACTACCGAACTTTAGATCATATGGTAGTCCTATTTCATTCCCAAATAACACTTTAGTCACAGTCTCGCCTGGTGTCTCATGCACTGTCGATCGATAGGCCAATAGAAATAACTGTAAATATTAATCCTAGTCTCATTGATGATCTGAGACTGCCTTTGCCAAATATGGCTGCGAATGAATGAAGAGTAGTAGCGTTGATTTTTTGGAATTATCAACTGTGTCTGTTTCTCAGTTTCATCTTCATTCTCCAGGGCTCTCTGCAGAAAACTGTACTGTATTTGCAAGGACCCTATTGAATCCAGTATAGTTTAACAATATTGCTACATTGGACTACTTCTTCCCATGCAGATCTTCGATTAAGGTTCTTCGAATTTAGAAATAACTTCAAATCTACATCGTTTTCTTGATCTGGCCTTTATCTTTTCGGGTGCCCAATAATGGTTATTAATAGTGGTACGTTTGAGATGTTCTTCAATTTTTGATCCCAGCCTAGAGTAGTTATTTACAGTCTTCTAGCTCTCTTTTCGACAAAGCACTATCATTACAGTGGTTCATTCCGGCATAATGTTCCTGATGGTCTGTATTATCTATAGGACTATTTATTAAGTCCGTATATTTTTTCTTAAGTTGCCCATATTTTCAACATCGTAGTTTTCGTTCAGTTAGTTTTTGTGTCTTAAGTAGTCATAATATTGTTCCTTCCAGAATCTCAACCCGATTCTGGATTTTTCCCACTGCCCTTACGCAAGCATGTCCTTAGGTACTGGTTTGGTCGCTTCAGATTCTAACGTATGAGCCAATGCATCAGTAAGATCTTTCCGGTAGGCTAGTCATAGGGTCTTCTGTATTTCTGAAGCTCGAAGACCACCATTAAATGTTTGTACTCCAAATTTCTCGAGGCCGTCGAATACTCTAACATAACTAATCGTGCAATTCCGGCTTCCATTTCATGAAGGTTTTCACCAACTTTTAACTTTTGTTCCTTAATTGGACATAGTAACTTGTTGCAGGTGCTTGTCTCCGCAACGCATTTGTAATTTCGAAACCAGATAGTCAAAATTATTTTGTAGGTTGTTTGGCACAGTTTGCAAAATATCTAAAGCGTAAAGCCGATAACAACGCGGTTGCCTTACAATAGTTGGTCCATGGTGTTTTACAATCATACGTGGGCTCTTTTACTACTTTTTGGGTATTCACTTCTTGTTCTGTATAATGCGTCGATGGTATTCCAAGCTCTGGAATCCTACTTATACGTCCATGGTTAGAAGAATAAACTTCTTCTAAAGATCATATTTATTGGTTATCTCATCGACTTTTCTGTGATAGCTTCAATTTTTTCTTATAATTTATTTTGATTTGATTTAACTAATAACATTTATTCTGGTAACTTTTTTGTGATTTCTTCTTGTACTTCATTTAGCTGGATTTTTATTTTGTAATTTATATGGGAACTATAAATTCTAGAATATACAAGTAAAAGTTGAGAAAGGATGATTTATTTATGCTGGTAATCTGATATAGGGCATGACCCATCACGGAAATATACTGGGTGATTTATAACACAAGTCATTGCTAATTTTGTTACATAATTATTAATTTTGTTAAATATTTATGGAAACTTTCACAGTTATTATTCATAATTAAAAACAATTTTTGGATAAAGAAAGCAAATAGTTTTCGAAACGTTTAATTTTTATTAAAGTTACACAGTTTATCCAAAAATTGTTTTTAATTATTAATTTTGTTAGTTTTATTCCACTAATGCACTTTATTTATGATGGTGTACCCACAATTCTGTGACTAACTGTACATATATATGTACCTGGAATTCAAATAATTGTTAATAAACGCGGGCCTATATCGATGTGGTGGTTAGCATATTTACTTCTATGCCCAAGGAACGCGGGTTCAAACGTGATCAAGGTCGGTAAATTTTTCAGTGGAGAAAAATTTAAATAGGTATATGCCTTCTTCCCGGACAAGGAAGTAAAATCGTAGGTCCCGTGTCATTATGATGTTTATCATATTAAAAATCCCTGGTCGGGCCCCTCCAGATTCGGAAAAATTCTAGTAGACTTAGCGAAATGATCCTAGTAGTTGAAGCCAACAGGCTCAAGGGAATTCCGCATCCCAAAGTCTCAGCTACTACACAAAATAAAAATAAGAGAACTGTTAATAGTTACACTCCATTGTTTAGAATGCGCTATTTTGAAGTACAATCAATTTTAAAGTTGTATTGTGTTTCATTTTTTGTTATTCAAAAACCGTCATCGATTTTAATATTTTCGATATTTTATTTAATAACATCTTTAACTAAATGACAAGGTATTTTGAAAACACATACAGCTTCCGTATGTTGCCATTCACAAAAAGTTGTGGCGTCTAGAGGCGGGAAGTTGATAGCACATGTCTATAAACTTAATAAAACGACGTAAAAGTGAAAAAAACAGCTGACGTGTCTTTAGATTTTCCCTGAAAATCAAACACTAGAGTAATATGAATTTTATTCCAAATTTTAGGCCAATTCTGTATATAATAGGTATATTTAAAATAAATATAGTCACGATTTTTTATTCATTATTATGGCAGTTATAAATAACGACTTGGTGGAATTTTATACATACAACATACGTACGTGTTTTGATATTTTATACTCGTAACTTTAGGTTATTTCAAATTTTTTAATTGTAATTTTTAATATTACAAGTATTTGGCCTGACCTTGATTAAGAAATGGTTTACTTTAAGTAATTATTATATTTTCATTGTACATACATATTATTTACTTATATTTCATTATAATAAAAACAAGGAAACATTAATTTTCAAAGTAACACAAATACTGTTATTAGATACATTTAAAATTCCTTCAAATTTGACATATTTTTAAAAATTAAAAACGTGGTACTAGGAAAATAATTTTATTGCTTTATAAGTAATTTCTTATAATATCCTAGAAGTTCAATCAATTTTCGACTTTAAAGTACAGTTTATAGTGTAAAATAGGGTTCCGCCATCTATACAAAATATATTGAACTTTAATTAGTAATGAGGTGATAAACTTTGGTGTAAATTATTTCGTAATTTTTCTTAAAAATTGTCGTTTTTATGTCATGGGTATCTTAATTTATAGCCTATTTTAAAATAATTAATATATTTCATTGCACAGCTTTTTAAGAATGTCATGAAGTACTAAAGGTGGCCTGATAATTCACTTGAAGTAAGAAACATATGACATCAGTTAGCCTGAATTACATTTCCTTAGATAGGGAGTAAACTTCAATATGGCGTTTATTTCCCGTCTTTAAACACTCGTGATTATTTTTGCCACATGCGTTGTTGTCAGTTTAACTCGTGACAGATCCTGTCTTGCCTTTTTACCAGCGAAACTTACGGACAAATTTTTAAATAACTTTCACTTTTACAAAGCGCTTTAATATGACGACGTTAAATTTTTGTGATAAATATCTTCATATTTTTAATATTTGCATTCACTCGTGTTATGTATAATTGAAAATTTGTGGAAATGGTTAAACATCTAAATGGTTGTTAATAAATTTTATAAAATTTTGTATATTCCTACAAATTAATGTATATAAAATTTGTGGCAACTTAAGAAATTTATCAAATAAGTTTGTAATAATTAATGAGTAAATAATTACAATTAACAATCAATAGTGTTTTACTATATACAAGCAAACTTAGATGACTTAAAAAAATACTTCTACTACTTTTTACTAAAACAGCTAGCGACCTTGACTTGAAATACTTCTTTAATAGTAAAAGTAACATGATATTTTGTCAACAAAAACAAAATCGAATCTATGTTTTTAAGTACGCTTCATGGTAAAGGATATACAGACCCGTATTTACGATATATTTTTACGCGAAATTTTACAAAATTTTTTTTAAAATTAGATTAAAAATGTCTATAGATTTATGTTCACAAAAGCCCTGGGTATACGTGCGTTAAATAATGCTCTATATATACAGGACATCCTGTATACATAATTCATAAGTACCATCTACTGAACAACAAATTCTTTGAAGCGTTACGATAGATAATAGGTTATTGATGTTTCGCCAACATTTATTAGTAAAACTATAATATGAATTTTAACACACTACTGTTAAAGGGTGTCTGTGCTTCCAACTAACATTCTGATTTTTAGAATACAATAGAAAATATACTAAAAGTAAGTTATATTTTAATCATTTTCTAAACTTCTATTTATTATTAAAATGAGATATTAGTACCATATGACATATGGCAGGAAATTTTTTACTCTAAGACCTAAGCTAATTTTCATTATGGTACTTTCTTCTTACAGCATTTATTAACAAAATTTATCATTTGATGGCTATTATTTTAAAAAATAAACTAAATTTGTAGTTATTAAAGACCATTAAAATTTAGATCAGCTCCTAGTTCATTCTAGGCTAGATTGGTATACCAAATTTGAAATTTCCAAGCTAATTACTTTTCGAAAAAATCACAAACAATCTATTTCCTCAATTAAGCAACCAAAAAAATTATTTAAGGTGATTTTTGGCACAAAATACTTTGTTAGGAAAGATAGTTTCAAAACTCAAAGTATAACCAAGTTACAAATATTTAAATGTGTATATGATATAAAGATTGATATAAAGACAAGGATTTAACTTTTCAAAAATTTATTACTTTAAACAGACATGGAAATTATAGTTTAAAGATTCTTAAAATTAAATTTAATAAAATTGTCCCTAATACTTGATAATAAAAATACATACAATTTTTTACCAATGAAGGCATTTGAAGCATTAGTTTACAAGTTTAGGTACGCGGGTTTAATAAAATATTAACCTAAATGACCCATTTCAAGATGTAATAGTTCTAGCAATGAAATTTTCACCGAAATTAATGCTTTTTATGTGACTAAAATTAATTATGTACTTACTAAAATATTAAAGTTAAACTAGGCAACATATTGTAGTGCAAGAAATTACAAAGGCACCTTTGAGTGGTTGACTTTAACCGTAAACTCATTAGAACCTTTTGAAGCATAAAAACATCACGAACAGTAGTTTGAAAGATTTTATTTGGATACCTTTGTATTAAAATACATAATATGTCGGAACTATGGAAGATCTTTATACCCTCATCAGTTGTAAAAGAAAGTTAAAATTATATATATCAGTAGAATAAATTATATAAGAATAATTATAGCATTTTATGGAGAAGTAGATTGTTTGTTATGGCATGGACTTTCAAATATTATTTTTAACATTTTACTAATACCCAGACGTTGTTGCTTTGAAAATAATGAAAACTCTTTGTTGTAGTTATTAATACATTCAAATATGTTTTAATAATTTGGAAAATTGTCATTTGCTATTCTTTGCAGATACAAATTTTGTTTAAAAAATTGAAAAATATTTACACTTTTAAAGACATTTAATAAATAACGACTGCTACACTGCAATACACGTATGCTGAAAATATTTTATAAGTAACACATATAGGAAGCTCTCTAATGAAAATCGGCAAACATCTTATGTATTCCAGAGGTTACTGTTTTATTTAAGCTAGTCTAATCATTTCCACAATATTTATTTTTGAAATTACCCTCTATAAGAGTGAGATAATGTTTATTTAAATCAAATTCGAATATTTTAACATTTTTAATGAATAATTTTAATAATTGTTTGCGGAAAATAACTGACAAATTGATATAAAGTAAAAATAGTCGATTTATAATTATATGTTAGCAATTTAATGTATTATTATTAAAACTATTCTTTGTGCAAATTCTCATCACGTATTAAAACTACATTCCATTTTTTTCGAAATATTTTATATAGAAGTAATTGTCTTGTGGCACAAGATTTAAGTGAAATAAAATCATATCCACAGTTTTTAAGTTATAAACTTGTTGCAGCAAGCACGTAAAGTGTAATGCCAATATTTTGAAATTATTCACTAATAAAATAACGAGAGTTCTAATGGGGACCGATTTATGTAAATTAATCACTTGACGTACAAGAAAATATTTGCATATTACGTGTGGTAAAAATGGTAGTAAATAAGATTAGCAATAAAACTTGATATTTTAGTAATGAGTAAATTAACTCATCAAGGTACACTGTTTCTACGAAAACACAATGTTGACTTGTGGTTAAATATACTCGCAGATATTAACTTATGTTATTTCGTTCTTTTTAAAAGATATTCCAATCAATTAAATTATTAAATATATTAACAATGTCTAAACAATAAGTAGATATGTTATGATGCATTCTTGAATTGTAAATGTATACCGGTGGACAAAAGTAATGTCGCAAAGTGAAAGCTAGCGCTGGCCGCCGCTACTGCTCTCTATAACATAGGTAAAACGCATTATTCATATAGCGACATACGTTTAGTTCACTAAATACCTAAGTTTGCCTACGGGTTTGAATTCTTCGAATCGTTACACAATTTTAAATAATTTTAAATTATTCAAGCTGCGTACCTTACACTGTATTTAAAGAGGAAGCATTTTTTTTAAATAAAATAAAATATGAAGTGTGTAAGTTTACTTTCATTTAGTATTTCAAAAGTTGATAAAGCCAATTTCAATTGAAAAATTTAATTAAATTTGTAATAATTATACAAGTATATTTATTAGGTATCGCTTGTTGCACTATGACGATGCACATTTTGTTGATTTAATTATAATTGCAAAGTTTTAATTATAAAATTTACGTTGGTAACCTGTATAAACTATAAACAATAATTGTTCAGAAACCACGTCAACAGTAGCGTTGATTAAATCCGAGTGCACCGCAAGATAGCTATATAGCACAGGTAGCATTATAATTAGAGTCAAACAAAAACAGTTGTTAATTAAAATTTGTTATTAAAAGCCAATATTTGGAATGCAAAATGCAATTCTTCTTCAGAGCGAACTAAAAAACAACGTACCAAATATAAAGGCATACGGTAAAACTTAAGCGACTTACATATAAGTTTTTTAAAAATGGGTAGATAGACGAAAGCGCATACATAAACGAAAGTAGTAACAACAATGGCTTCAAAATTGATAAATGTTCGATAAAATAATCAAGAAATACAGTACTAACAAAAATATTAACTAAAACTTTACAATACGCAAATATCAAAAGTAAATAAAGCAGGTCACAATTACAAAAGGGGAGGCCCAAATTGCAAGAAATCAAAAAAAAGTGCATTTTCACTGCACTAGGGTAATAACTGACTCCATTCTTGTCTTTGTCTTGCGTCGGTCTCGTTGAAATTGTTTTTAATTATTTACTCTTATCAGACTATAGATAATAATTGCAACTGAATAATACCCTTACTCATTCTTTATTTTTTCGGCGGTTTATAGTCCTTAAAGAAAGCTGCATAGTTTAATGTGCAAGCAATGAGAAGCGTAAATGTTTAACGCGAATTTATTTTAAATTTTATAATTTTTCACAAATTATCTTCTTCTAAAAAATTCTAAAGTTGTTTTTTTGAAAATCGTCTTATTTCTCTCCTAAATAATTTAAATTTTCAGTCAAGCTAAATTAAATTTCGGCATTTGGGCAACTAAATGCTGTAATTATGATTATAATCATTTTATTGTATAAGCTACTTTTGTCAATTAGTTTTTAAGCTTTACCATATAATTATAATGCGGTGAGGTGGTCTTACATCATTAACTAATTGCTTGCAATATTTGCGTTCAGATAGTATTATTTATATATGCGTGATCAGTTGTGAATTAAAATTAATTGAAATGTTCTTTTAAAAACAGATATATGAATGTAATGTGTTATTTATAAAATAACAATTAGATACAAAAAATTTTAGGAAGGTTATTTACATCTTTTATGTTTTTCCCAGAAATAAAACTGATTAAGGATAAAACAAAATTTTTATTCGGCATAAATCAAAATCAAGCAATCAGTTAAATTTTTCTATAACTAATTTTTTTACAATGACATGTTATTTACAGCATTAAAATTTTAGAGGTATAAATTCGGCATACAATAAATAACTTAAATGAAAACATGTAATATTTTAAAATGTAAAACCGGCAGAAGAATTTGTGGATCCTAGCTTTGTATATATAGGCTAATTGAAATTTTAAAAGCACTACTGGGTATCTCGCTTACATTATAAGAGAGAAGACCGGTTAAATGGAGGCAAAAATGAAACGACACATTAGAACGGGGCTATAACGTTTGTACGCAAAAATCCACGAATGACACATGTAAAAAACTTTTGCACCTTAAACCAGACATTTTAAATGTTTTCGGATAACTGTCATGTTCAAAATATTTGCGTAAATGGACTTAAAAGTAGCCAAGAAAAAATATTGGATTATGGAAATTAAAGATTCCTGTTGCCACGTTGCTAAAGTATACCGAATATAGAAAGAATATTATAAACATTATCTCTACTACTACTTAAAAATTTAAAATAACGCTAGTGGTAATTTTAGTATTAATTTTCGTTGTGGGTACTTATAAGTTACTTTTTATGGAAAATTAAAAATTTGAAATGTTGTATTTTAGAGCAATGCATTTATTGGGGTGCTGTTGTATGAAGTGTTTCTTAAAAATAGTTGTACTTTAGAAGCTGTTGGAAGATAGTATCGTAAATTATTTCCAAATTAACACTTAACCGCGGTAAATATGTTTAGTATACGACTGATAAACGATGAAGTGAAATTAACAAAAACAATTCAAGTACATTAATATATTCAGCATATTTTGTACTTACTTGTGTGATCATTAAATTGTTATTGTTATTTTATGATTCTATTATTTCTGATACAAATCTTTACGTAGCCTTAATTTCTTTATAAGCAACGTATTACTAATTCCTCTGTTAATTACTTAATGATAATTTTAGAACACCTAAAGCACCCATACACCACAGTTGTTTATGGTCATTATATCTTTTTGCACTGCCACAACCTGAGATAACTGAGCTGCTGGAGTGAGTTTTCTTTTAAAATAATTAACGTCCAACTTAAATTTATAACATCTACATTTCACTAGAAATTGACGTTAACGTTGAAAATCAGTTATAGTTGTATGTTTTCATGAATAGGAATTAGGATGTTTAGAAATTATTTGTGGAAAGTCACATCATCAAAATATCTACCTTCGCGGCGCTAACACTCCTCCAAGAGAGAGATTATCCAGTACACGTTCACACATCTCCTACGGAATTGTTGCCATATTTTATTTCTTAAATCCTCTATGTCAATTGTTGCAAATTGACCAAGATATCATTACCAAAATAGTCTCGTGGTCGAAGGTCAGTTAATGTTACCCTTTCTTGAGATGAGTTATTCTGGAGACAACTCAGAAATAGTCCTTTTTGGCACATTTTATAAGAGCTCCATTTTGCTAGAACCATGTCTCATCAAAGTTTTGAAGTGTAGGTCCCAAAAACTCGCAGATAATTTGAGAATATACAGCTCAATTAACTATTAGGGCATTTCCTCGCCGATCTTCAAAAACAAAATGGTCCAACGGTCCCTGTGTTGACATTTCAGCCCATACTGTGACTTTTGGACTATGCAGAGGGTGCTGATGTTTTTTCATGAAATTTTCTTTTGATTAGTAGTAACAATTATGCCTATTCACAAACCCATGCATGTGGAAATGATGAAAATGATGTTGATATCATTCAAATAATCTAACATTTCGTTTGCAAATGCAAGCCGAAGGGCTTGCACTAATTAAAGTTTGTACGGAAATGGCGAACTCGATGTTGAAATCATTAAAATGATATAATATTTTATTTGAAAATGCAAGTGGAAATGGATAATCACGTCTTTCAGTGCTTGCCCTAATTGAAGTTTATGCGGATGTAAATCAAAATCGTTTTTTAAGATGCGTTGCACACTTGATCGATACAAATTAATACCGCGGCTTGTTTGGGCACCGACCGGGAAAGGTGACAATCTATAGATTCTCGCATGCATTCTATGTTTTCCGGGGTTCTGATTCTCCTGTAGCCACAAACAGGACGCTTGGGTAATCCTAACCCATAAGCTTCAAACTTCCTTAATCATTGCTTTATAAGATTTGCACTTAGATGCTGATTAATGTCGTGTAGGTTGTAATGTACACAGTTATGAAAGGATGATTATTCTCGTAAAACACCCGGACACAAAAACCACACTGTCCACCAGTGAAGATCTCAATTGTTACAGATTTTCCAAGGACAGTTCTAACGGCAGAGTCGTGGTACCATAGCAGACACGTTAGTTAAACAACAAAAATGCGTTCCTTTATGAGACACCCTGTACATACATAGATATTTATAGTTGCTATGGAATAAAGATATAGGTATGAATATATGTATTAGCTGTATTAACTGGATAGTCAGAAAATGAATATAGCAATATTATTTGACACTACACGTTTAAAAACGTTTTTAAATAGAGTATACCGTCAATCGAGTTCCAAAAAACTACTAAAATTATGTGAGATTAAATGTTCGTACGAAAAATTAGTAATTGGATTATATTTTCAAAATTATTTCAAACATTTTGTAGTTTTTTACGTACTGCCAATGTTGAAAATATATTTTTAATCATAAAAGTAACTGGTTTTAATTTTTTAAGCCTTTGTTTTCTTTAAGAGAGTATTAAATGACATTGAAAATTCAAGATTTATATTGTAAAAATGCTTCTTATTGTGAAACTTGCGGAACCTGAAATTACTAAATATCTAAATGAGGTATTACCAAAATTTTGTTTTTTAACAGTGCATGAGTTTTGTGAACAGAAATATGGACATTTAGTATGGATTCATTACTACGATCCGTACTTACTCAGTATTTATTATAGTTCCGTTAATTTATTTCGATAATAAAACAATTGCTGGAATAAATAAGTTATATACTATATAATATAGTTTTCTTTGATTTTCCGTGAATGGAGACGAAAATTACTATTCATGATTTAGAAAGACATTTTAACAGTGTATCTAACTCTGAACCAAACGTAATTCGATATCTAAATAAAAAACTTTTAAATGCCAGATGCAGATGCAGTAATCAAACTCAAAGCTCTACAAGTTATGCAACGTGTATTCGAATATCGAGCAAAACAGGACTTCGTATTTCTAGTTGATACAGTAAAGTCATCAAAACAAATTTTTATTTACGAAGATTCATTTATCGTACCTATACAGCCATTTTTGCAGAGCATCCCAATAAATTTTGTACATATTGGTAAATATTAACAAAATTTATAAATTAATTATAAGTAATTGTTTATGTTTGAACAGAAAATATTTCTGTTTGACTTTTTTGAATACTGCAGTTATTCTTTTATCCAAAATGAATACGTAATTTTTGATTAAATTTGGAATTACTAATACCATGCTTTACAACAAACTGCATTATATCTTTAGTTTTATGTAATTTAATTTCTAAAAAGAAAGAATGCTTTTCGCCACTTAGATTTGTACTGTCGCAGTTAATAGATGTTTTCTCGTATTAAATTCTAGAACCTGCTCAATTGTTTAATAACATTATATTATAATACAAGTGTATAACCTAGCCTTTAAGGCCCGGTATTTCAATTGTAGCTTCAGCTTACTTAAGCGATACTTTGTTGTTGTGGAAATGATTATTACTACAATGGTTTCGATGGACACAGAGCAAGGTTTAAGTAAGCTAAAGCTTAAGCTAGTATTGAAATACTGGACCTAAG
>JAHWXV010284953.1:0-10443 GCA_024586415.1 Phrixothrix hirtus | reverse complement strand
GCTACATGTGGACGTGCATTATCTTGCTGGAATAATGGATCTTCGAGCTCTTGTAAGTATGGCAGAAGATGTGTTCCAACCACCTCCGCAATATACCGTTATGATGTCATATTGCCTCGAATGAACACCAAGGGATACCTGCTGTTATAAGTAATCGCACCCCAAACCATAACACCCACAATGCAGTGTACGTGCCTCTCAACTGTAAATCGAACATACGACCGTGGTGCATTCCTAAACAAAATCTAGATTCGTCACTAAAGACAACACGACGCTATTCAAGATTCCAATGAGATCGCTCATTGCACCATTGTAACCGTTGCTGACAATGTTCTGCAGTCAAAGGAAGCACAAGTTGCGCACGATATGATGTTAACCCAAAACTTCGGATTCAGCGATAAACTGTTCTAAGGGTTACAAGGCGATCTTCTTCACCAAACCATTGGTCACCAACTGCCCGAGTAGAGGAAAATCGTTCTCTAAATTCCAGTTGTCTTAAGCGACGACCTTGACGCTCATTCGTTCTTCTTGAAACCCCGGTTCCTCTTTTACGATTTGTTGGCCGTCCTCAAACCATGAACAACACACTCGCATTACAGTAGATCAATTTCGATTTACACGGTTAGCAATTTTTCCAAATGAAAAACCAGTTTCGCGCAAACCAATAATTCGACCTCTGCTAAATTCGCTTAATTGATGGTAATATCGTCGTTGCCGTACTCTAAGCATGATCAAAGAAACAAAACACGTTAACAAAAGAACAACAACCAAAATAGTGTTAATTAACAATGAAAAAGAACAACAAATCGTACGAATAATACAGACCGAAAAAGTTAGCAAAAAGTTATAACAACTGTCAAATGTGACGTTATCATATTACCACTTGATCTCAAAATGTTAATCAATTATTACTTAATGTTAACCCAACAAATCTACTAACTTTGATTAAGAAATTCCTAGTCCTTCTTGGTATTGCAATTTCTATGTTACTGAGTATATCTTTCAACTCTTTTCCAGCATACTGGACTTTTCCTTGATGTCAGGCTAATAATATCCTACTAACTTTTGATAACTCCACAGTGTTCTCGTGTAAACGATCAAATTTGCGATGAACACGAACATCATACCCCAAATGTCTGGCAAGCCAATCGTACTCATTTTCATTCTTATTGAATACCCTATACATCGTTGCTATATATTTACGCAACTTGGTGCTGATAATTAAATATCGTGATTCCAGTGCACTTCAATACACCATTTCTTTAAACAGTCATATCTTCGCAAGTGAATACTAGGAGTACTTCCCAATGCAAATATATACGGATTCTCATTTAAAATACAACAGTTTGTTCTATTTTTTTATTAAATTATCAATGGAATCTTTATTTCCTTGGTGACTATGATTGGAACCAGTTTCCTATGTTTTCCCTTTATTAACACAGTTGTTAATATAGAAGCTAATTTATATTCAATAGCTATTAAGGAACTTCTCATTTCTTGTATCCTAGAGTTATCCCAGATTGGACGGGAAGCATAATCTATCATAGTCATTCTTTCTGCTACTCCTGATCGTCGTTTATTGAAACGAATTATTCTTTTGCCGTAAAAGAATACCCTGCAAAATGTTTGACCAGCAAATTTGAAACTCATACAACATTATGTGACTTTCTGCTTATACTAATATGAAAAGCATAATAGTCGATTACCGTGACCTGGTCTTTCTAATGTTGTATACCTATGTACATATATAGCGAATAGCAAACCTTGCTGATCTATTCCCTCATTTCTATTAAGGTATGGAATATAAAAAACCAAACTTCAAATTTCCAAACATATGTAGAGTATGTTGTTCATTACATATTGATTAAATAATTAATTAACGCGTAATTAAAATAAGAAAATGTTGTAGTTTTAATTAATAAAGGTAAATCTAAAATAATTCCTTAAAATTAGTGTTGGTAAAAGTACAAGAAGTGATTAAAGTTTACAAGCTTTAAGACGCCGACGGGGAACAAATTTCTAAAATTCAGACATGTTGCAATAAAGTTTTAAAACCCGTAATAAATAGGCAAGTACAGAAAATAACCAAAAAAAATTGTAAAATAAAATTTGCAACAAATCGTGGGGAACTTGACGAATTTTGAATGAAAAGGAATAGACATGCTTTTGAATAAATACACACGATTGGTGAAGACAAGTTTTATAAAACTCGTTACCATGAAACTTTAAGTGAATATAACAGCCAGTATCACCAGAAATCGAAGTCTTTTGGGTTCGAGTTTTGATCTACTAAATAATTGAATCAAGTTTCCAGTGCAAGTGCCGCACAAAGATAGAAAGAACAGTTATCTGATAAAAAAGATCTCACTATCAAGTTCAAGGAGCAGATTGAATTTGGTAGCAACTTTCACCAAAGCAATTTAAAGAACCGCAACAAAGAAATTCTTTGTGATACCCAGATTCTACAAGTCAAGTAAATTAAATTGTAGAAAACGTACGTCATATGTAAGTGTTTTGTTAAAGTGTAAAATTTATATCAGTGAGTGAATTAATAAGTTTTTGATACATCCATTTAATTTAAAGATATTAAAAATGTTTAAAATTTTATTTTTACATCTACTAAGTGTTCCACGCTGAAAAATTATTTAAGTAAATAATTCACAGCTTAAAACTTAATTGTCATAATTACGATTTTATTTCAATTTACTGAATATTTGTTTATCTAAATATTTGTTCGATTATTAATAAACTATTTGTTTAAACTTGACCTGGTTTTTTCCCACGATTACATAAAACAAATGTAAACAAAATAGGTTATGTAAATTCTTAATGCTTTTGAAAAGGTCATTGAAACCTTCTTAAGTATAGGTTGAAACCGCCCTTCTTATTTCATATTGAAACGCTTTTAAGCATTATATATGAAATAATATTTGAAATTAGCGAATGTGCGTATCAAAAAGTAGAAAAGTAAATATATTTGAATGTAGTCAGTTTACAAATAACATACCAAAGAAGAATAAATCTTTAGAGCTTGCCTTACATATTATACACCGTCAAAATATACGTATTTCTATTATACCTCAAATAACTATGATTAATACAAATTAAATAATAATAATAATAATAATAATAATAATAATAATAATAATAATAAAGGCCTTTATTTCTTAATAGAGAACAAATAAATTAATGAACAATGCATTTAAAGGAAGCGAAGTTCAACGTGATTTCACGTTGCTCTTACACTTAATCTCAGTAAAACATAAAAGTAAACTAAAATAATAGAAAAAGTAAATGAACAAGTTCCATAATCAAATACTTAAACTACTCGTATTCTACAAATTTAGAAAAACACAAATTGGCACTATACATCTCCACCAAACTGCTACATAATTTAACCAACATTGAAAATAAAACTTAATTTTCATTAAAAAGTTATCACATTTAATAACAGACATTCATGTGTGTTACTGTGTCAGCTATAATTTTATTATAATTAAAGCATCCTATATACTTTTGTTTCTTTATACATATTTATGGCATCAGAATTATTACTCACTGTCAGACATGTTTATGCTATAACTATAACATCCTATCTATACACACCGAAGTCATAATTAGGTCCGATACGTGGAGTAGTATAACGATAATGGTTGTGTGTAAAATCGCATGAGTCGGGGGAAAAGATTCCTTATAGCAAGCTATGGTAGGCATCTTAAGAAATGTGTAAAAATTGGGTGCATTTCACAGATGGCACTAAACTATACAAGCGTACGCGCGCGTGTGTTTGTGTGCGTGTGTGTGGGTGTGCATGTGCGTGTGTATGTGGGTATGTGTGTATGCGTGCGTGAGTGCGTGCGTGTGTGTGTGTGTGTGTGTGTGTGTGTGTGTGTGTGTGTGTGTGCGTGCGCGCGCGCGTGTGCGTGTCTTTGAACACGATCATTCAAAAACGAAAAGTCATAGATAAACAAAATTTTATATTTGAGTTTATATCTATCCAAGTACGCGACTGCAAAAAATTTACTAAAATCCGATAACCGGAAGCGCCACTTTATCTTGTCATTTTTAGACTTTCTGAGATTTTCTTGAAATCGGCTTTAACAACTTTTTTAAAATTTATTATATTTCTTAAAAATTTAGTGCCCTTTCATATAATCTAGGCGGTTTCTCAGAAAATTGTCCGTAAATCGACTAACTGGAAGTACTTTTACCATTAATTCTGAATAAAATAACTATGGAATTAAAAATCCTAGCTAAATAAAAATTTATATTTAAGGTCAACTATATTCGCGTTTAAAATCAAGAATTTGGTTAAAATCGAATAACCAGGAGTACCAGTTTGTTTCTGTCATTTTTAGATATTTTCCTAATTTTTCGTTTATCGCGATTTTTTCCAAATCGGCTCTAACGATTTTTTTAAATTCACTATGTTTCTTAAATATTTGGTTCCCTTTGATATAATCTAGATTTCTCAGAAAATTTTCCGTGAATCAAATAACCGGAAGTACTTTTATCATTAGCTCTGAATAAAATAACTATGGAACTAAAACTCCTAGCTGAATGAAAATTTATATTTAAGGTTACAACTACATTTTCGTTCAAAATCAAGAATTTGGTTAAAATCGAATAATCGGGAGTACCAGTTTATTTCTATCATTTTTAGATATTTTCCAAATTTTTCGTTTATACCGATCTTTTCGAAATCGGCTCTGACGATTTTTTTTAAAATACTATATTTCTTAAATATTTGGTTCCCTTTGATATAATCTAGGAGGCTTTTCAGAAAATTTTCCGTGAATCGAATAACCAGAAGTAGTTTTATCATTAGCTCTAAATAAAATAACTATGGAACTAAAAGTCCTAGCTAGATGAAAATTTATATTTGAAGTTATAACTACCGTTGTGTGTAAAATCAAGAATTTGGTTAAAGTCGAATAACAGGAAGTACCGCTTTATTTCTGTCATTTTTGGATTTTCTGAATTTTTCGTGTTTCGCAATTTTCTTGAAATCAGCTCTAACTATTTTTTTTTAAACACCATATTTCTTAGCTACTGAATTCCGTTATATATTAATAGCGCAGGTTCTGTAATAAATTTTTGAACATCGAGTAACCGGAGATACTTGAAGTATTAGTTGTGAACAACAAATCTCAAAACCTAAATATTACATAAAAATGAAAAATTATATTTGAGTTTTCTATCTTTCGCACATAAGACGGCAAGAATTTAATTAAAATTGAATGACTGGAAGTGCCACTTTATTTTTGCGGTTTTTAAGTTTTTTGCGATTTTCTCGAAAACGGCCATAATAATTTTTTTAAAAATTGCTGAGATTCTTATGCCTTTGATGTCCTTTAATGTGAACTTAGAAGTTCTCCTGAAAACATGTGTTGAAGCGAATTATCAAAGAAAATCTCTGGAGTTAAGCAGGGTTTTTGCATATCCGGTAACATGAATGGGTGACCGTTCCAATTATGATTCCCAAAAAAGACGTAAATAATATTTAATCATTTGTGGATATTTATATATCTGTGAATGTAAGAGACAGTCGTGTTATCTCACACCAGATTTTTTAGCTTTTATCCAATGTCTAGGAAATTTAAACTCACTTTAAAAATTTGACAGTTTAAAATTACAAGTTGAGATTCTTTGACTTTTGTTGTCGTAACCACTTTAGCCTCATTTTAAAAATCTGACAGTTCAAATTTACAAGATGAATGAAATAAGTAAATACACATAAGTGAGAAACATTTATTTATAAAACACAAACGTGGCGCTTCTTTTAATATTGTATCTAAACAGAATGAAAATGAAAAAAGCACATACTTATAGCGCTTTCGATTGACTACATTACATCAGTGCAGTAGACATCAGCCGTTTTCCTTTTACAAAAAATTACAATATTTTGCAGTTTTTCTAGTTTTCATACTATTTTTTATAAATAGAAAGCAGCTAATGTGTACTACACCCGTGAAGTACATATCAATCGAAAGCGCTATTAAATTGTGAGTGTATTACATAGTCAGTTGACCATTTTTCAATTTATTTAATGCTTCTTATACTTTATTAATTACAAATTAAGCTAGCTGATGTTTTCTGTGTACTTACAATACACTAGTGAACCTTTTTAGTACATACAAATGCTTAGAAACCTTTGAAAATGATTTTAGTTGTTTTATATTTCAAATTTTACAGTTGGTTCATTTTTACCCGATGATTGGGGCGACTTTGACTCATAATAAAGATTCTGAAAAATAACGTGTGAAATAACATAGTGGATTAAACTCTCCCAAATATATCTTGTTCAGAAGGTTGTAGAAATAAAGTTGGCCCCAAAAATGTTTCTTAAAGCTCCTATTTTCTCATGTTTTTATATATTATACTACACAAAAAGCAACAGAAAACTTAAAAAATGTATTGTAAATTTGTTTCAAACGCATGGCATGAATAAATACATATGTAATTATAATGTAACAATAGAACTTCTGACATAAAAAATCTGAAAATATGAACCAATTCAAATAGATAAAGTTAAACAAAAATGTATTTATTGTATAATACCACCACCATAACAAACTAAAAAATAAATCATAAAGATAACTTCAACATAAAGACACATTTATAAAATGAAATAAAAGAAAAACTAAACAAAATTATCAAGTTCGGGCACACAATAAAAGCCTCGTTTTGGGACCTGTCGAGAAGGTTTTTTTTCTAATTTCTGCCCATTCATAGTCCATTCGATCTACCTTTGATGGCCATTTCCAAAATTGTTTCCCTTTTCTATACATTCAACTTCCACTCCTGTTAAGTGTTTGGTTACAATAATGCCTTTGATCATACATGACAGTTACAAACTGCCCACAATTCAAAGAACCACAATGGAATTTTGAAGAAGCATTTCTTCATTTTCATTGGCACTAAAATCATCAGAAGAGCTTTTATTGTGACTAGACGATGGAATTCTGTAGCTGTCTATACTATTGCTAGCATTAGTAGATATTCTTCTTTCCACTCTTCTCTTTTTTGGAATCTCAGTATGTTCACTCACAGATCAAAGATTTTCTGGAAACTCAAAATCGTCTGGAGAAATGCTTTTTCATGGAGGAAGATCAATTTTTTTTCTTCTAATTGTTAATTTACGGCTACTGTCTACCTGTTTCTGTTGCAAATGTTCAATGGAAACTTCCCCAACTTCAGTTCTACCTTGAGCTGGAATTTGACTCAATAGTTCATTTTTATTAATAGGGACTATTCCGCACTTTCTAAACCCGAAAATTACATTGTTTTTTCTATTAATGCTCACGTATTCAATTAATTCCTTTAAAAGCATTGCAAAATGTTCTTTCTGCAAAGTTTCATAATGCATTCCTTTGGCAGTTTCTCGCCATTTTGACAAAATGAACATCCATGCCCGTTTTAAAGGTGCAAAAAACGCGACATCTAAATGTTGTGCAATAAATACAGTATTCGTTGGAAGACATAAAAACTCAATATTGTATTGTTTACACAAGTTTATAACATGTTCGTTAATATGTGATAGTAGATTGTCGCCTATCGCCACCTTTTTACCTTCTTGTCGTTTTAAAACTGGAAGGAGGTGGCATTCAAACCAGTCTTTAAAAGTGGCTGAATCAAATCAGCCATGTGTGGTGCGGTTATATCTGCAACCTCTTGGTCCTCCCTCATACCATGTCGTTCACAAATGTTCTGCCCTATAAACAATGTATGGGGGGAGAACGTTGCCAGCAGCATTTGCATAGAATATCAAGCTAATTGCTTGTTATCTTGAGTTGCAAATACGTTGAGGATATTTACTGCCCCTTTTAAACACAATTTTTTTTGCTTTTGGATCGTCAGAGAGGTTAGTCTCATCAAAGTTAAAAAATATTTGCAGGAGGAACACCTGCCACAACTTGTTCCAAATTGTCAATATAGTACTAAGTCCCTTTACAGTCACTGATATTTTAGCTCTTTTAATGTTAGCAGCAAATCTAGTTGTTAGAATTTGTAAAATTGTAAAATAAACCTGACAATGGAATCATAAAATTAAAAAACCAAATTTTTCGAATTCGATTCTGTATATTGTTTACACTGTCTTGTAGAATGTTATTTTTCTTATCCCAACACTACCTGCTGTAACAGTTAGGTAAAGAACAAGACATCGTATTCAAAATAGAATCCAAACTAATTTAGATAATCCTAAACTAAAACAACACAAACAAAACAAAATATTTAGGGTACACGTTGAATTCAGCTTTGTAACAAAAAATACTATTAAGATGGCGAAGTGGTGTCACTTTTGGTCACGTGATGACATCTCTCCACTATTCTATCTTAACCCTTTAGTGAGCAAAACTTTTTTCTGACTTGAGCACATAGCCTGTGTATTAAAATAGTAGTTCACATATAGTCTTACATAATTGAAGCAAATTTTTGGTTATAAAAAGCAAACAATTGTGTGTAAAGGGGAGGTTCCTTTTGGAGCCACTTACCGTTTCAGGCTCTTGTATTCCTTCCTTGCTAAGTGGTACCATACTGAACTACTTATTCTAAGAGCAAGTGCAACAACTCCACAAGTGGAGAATGTACATTTTATGCATATAGTTCATAAAATGTTTTCTGTGATATGATTAAGTTACAAAAATCATTAAAAAATAAGATATACTTTATATACTAATCTAAAAGGGTTTGAAACATTCTTGGCACAAACCAACTTTACATTCAGAGCAGGATATTCTGGAATGTTTTACATGTTGTTTTATGCTACAATATGCACATCGGCATTTTGTATCTTATCTGGGAAATGTTTTCCCACATCACTTCGTAAAAAGGTTCCCTGCACATTTACTTTACGGCCGCTCATTTTAATTACTTTACTGCGGGCTATCAAAGATACAGACTCTCTAGATTTTTTACTAGTGCAGTTACTAATCAGCTGGTTGGCTAGAATACTTCTAAAAGTCAAATGAGACATATTTTTTGTTTTAGGACAATTTTCTTTGCTTTGAATTCTATATAAGAAATATGCATTGACAACTGAGGCATCAATAAAAAAATTAAATAGCTTTAGCCACCAACGCCTACTTTTCTATGATATATTGTACGAAACCATGTGTTGGTCGAATTTATCTACTTTACCCATGTTGATATTATAATCACTAATAACCTGTGGGCATGGTACTGTATCACGTCTGCCTAGGACATTAGTTCGGAAAACGGTTGTTTTCTGAGAAGGATCATGGAGAGAACTTGCTATTAGGACACCCTTCTTTCCGCGATCTTTCCATTTGCATATTGATGTCATCTGACATGGAGAAGTTATATTCTCCCCCCTTTAGGCTTGTCAGATACAAGTTTATTTTTAGGGAAATGTTTCCTGTTGGAACGAAATATTCCTCAGGCGAATGTTTCTAATTCTAATAGTTTTTTCAATAAAGAAAATGTCATGAAAATGCCATCAAAGTATAAACAATAACCTTTATGATGGTATAATTTGGAAATATTTAGCACATTTTCTCCTAGTCCAAGTGTATTTGTTTGATCATCTTTCTCTTTTCCTTCATATATTTTGAAATGCAATAAATAACCCGTTTCAGAGCATGATATCATCCAGATTTTGAAACCTTGCTTAATGGTTTTCAAAGGCATATATTGTTTTAGTGTAGTTCGGCCTTTGAAACATACCATGCTTCCATCTATGGAGAGATTTCTGCTAGGTATATATGAACTTGAAAATTGCTCATTAAGTATGTTCACAATAGGCCGTACCTTATATAACTTATCAAAGTTTTCATCGCCACGCGTATGCACTTTTGTATTGTCACATAGATGGGGATATCTAAGAATTCGCAAAAAACGCTTTTGTGACAATTTGGGATATGCGAGCTGCATGAAAATTTGTATCAGTGGACAAGTATAATTTTATGCTGGGAAAACGATGAAATCCCATAATTATTAGTATTCCTAGAAAAGCATCGAATTCTTTTATATCTAAATTTAAATTGCCGCTGTTTTGTTTGGCATATCTATTTCATTCGGTTATAATTATATCAAACACACTATTATTGAAAAAGTTTCTAAAGTACTGCAAAAGTAAGTCTAATTTATCAATATTTGATTGTTTGCTATCAGTCGAATTCCAGTCTGAACATTTTTTGGGTACCAAAGCAATTTTGTTCCAATTGAAAGTATCTGATAAAGTGTTATGGTCAACTTGATCGATGTCTTCTTCATCGCTACTCTCTCTATTGCAGTCCATTTCTGAAAATATACCTACGTCTTCAGCTGCCAAACATATTTCAGTTGATATTTGATCAGTTTTGTTGGCATCTGTTTTATTGGTTTTACGAGGGTTGCCTTTTATGTTGTTACAAATAACCACTAGATGTCGCTAGTGTAATAAGTTATTGCCATATTCGTAAAATTTGACATTTTGTATTG
>JAHWXV010284923.1:0-18077 GCA_024586415.1 Phrixothrix hirtus | reverse complement strand
GTGACAATCTAGAAAAAAGTTATAGTAAGAATAATTTAATTAGAAAAACAAACAATTTAAACAACAAAAATAACAGATTTGCACTAAGTTATAAAAATTGCTCAAAATGATCACCGTTTTCTCTTAGGCATAAATTTCTTCTTCGTTGGAAATTGAAGTTTAGTCTTTCCAATAACTGCCAATTGTTACGAATTAAATTGCACTTTTCCGTAATGCGATTCCACAATTCTGCTCAGGTAGTAACTGGCGAGGAATACACAAATTCTTTTATCGTTCCCCAAGCAAGGAAATCACACTTGTTTAGATCTGGTGATCGTGGATGTCAAAGTTGTGGGTAATTATTTACTCTTCCAATCCATTTATTTGGATACTGGTAGTTTAAAAAGTCTCTAACAGTAGCAGTATAATGAGGCGGTGCTCCATCGCTCATAAACCAATGTTCCAATCTGAGTTGCAGCGGCACCTCGTCAAATAGGCCCGGGAGAATGTTTTGGAGAAATTCTAAATAATTTTCGCCATTTAGTCGATTCGGTAAAATAACTGGACCATTTAAATACCGATCAATAATAACAATCCAAACATTTATTTTAACGTCGCGTTGGAAATGTCGCAGAGTTACCGAATGAGGGTTTACATCGGAATACTCATGGTAGTTATCTAAATTTGTAATACCTCTGTGGGTGAAACAAGCTTCGTCAGTAAAGAGAATTTTCTTTTGAAGATGAATGCCTTGTTGTAAAATGAACTGACAGAAATTCACTCGTTTAACCAAATCCTCCTGTAACAATTCTTGCACTTTTTGGACATGATATGGGTGTAGTGGATTACGTCTGATAACTCGGTGCAGAGAAGTATGTGATATATGAGTTTGCCGAGATAATTTCTAGTACTAGTATGTGCTTCGTCGCCAATTATGTCTAAAATAAGTTCTTTGTCTTGTACACTTATTGCAATAGCACGTTCTCGTTTGTTACTGAAAAACTTGCCTGTTTCTCGAGCCCGTCTTTCAACATTGGAAAATGTTTCTCTGTGGCGGATAACACGATTGGGAAATCTTCGTCTATATTCTTCAATACTTCTTCTGTAGTTTCCTTTGCAGAAACTTAACACTAACAGCATGTCAACTCGTTGGCTAAACGAAAACTTTCCGGTCGTTTTTAAAACACTTAGCAAACAACTGCTACAGTTCAATAACTTTTTCTCTAGATTGTCAGGTTTGACGTCTATTTCATAGCACACTTTTAAAATTTCGACGATTTTAAATAACATCGCTAAAATACGTGTTCTTATTAATTCGGATTTTTTTTCAAACGACAAGTTTTTCGAAAAATAACGTGTTTTTATTAATTCGCGTTTTTCTTGCAAACAACAAAGTGTTTGGAAAAATAACAAGAGTAAGAAAAGTTTTAGAATTAAATTCTCCACAAAATAAAATAACAATTTTTGAGCCCGCCAAGGGGTTAAAAAATTCTGTCACATTTTAGGGGTGTATCATCCTTTATCAGTGCTTTAAAATCCTTCAATTCAGTTCTACTTACTGTGGATTAATGCTGATATATTGATTTTTTTCGAAATTTGAAACCCAACTTTAAAAACCTATAACTTCTCAGGGATGCAAATTGGTATTAAGGTAAGTTGCGTTAAATTATCATATTTTTGGTTCCACTACATGTCTGTGCTCTGTGTCGGTTCTTAGGCGAAACACCCTGTATGTATCTTATGTGTCTTAAAATTGAGAGCGAAGTTGTAAGTTTTCTGAAAAGGTACTCTGTAATGCGATTTAATATACTATACAAAATAGTAGTTTTCATAACGAATACCGAAAGTGGCATATATCATTGCGAGTGTGAAATATGCCAAACGGGACGAGGCTGTGTGAAGAAAGTCATACGAGGAGTGATATTTCACTTTCGAATGAGTATTAAGCATTACTTTTTAAGTTAGAGATACACATCAGTGGACTGTGTCAGGACCGGAGAACGGCTGTCACTCGGTGGGAAAGTTGCACAATTAAATTAAATGGGATCGTTTACACATACCCGTGCCGTGGCTCTGCGCCGACTCCTGATAGTGTTAAGGACCGTGCGTGAATAATTTCGTTAAGTTCTTGATGGTAACGGTCCGGGCACGGCTACAGATAAAAGCGCGTTTTTAAAGGAGTTGCATCGCAATCGAGAGATTTTCTGTATAGAAAGTGAGTGCAAAAAATACAGAAATGTAGAGCAGAAAAAAACTAAATCATTTTTTATGTTTTGACCATACTAAATTCCTA
Organism: Phrixothrix hirtus; assembly: GCA_024586415.1. Classification (NCBI taxonomy): domain Eukaryota; kingdom Metazoa; phylum Arthropoda; class Insecta; order Coleoptera; family Phengodidae; genus Phrixothrix; species Phrixothrix hirtus. The sequence continues at coordinate 15,805 of JAHWXV010284923.1, read as the reverse complement.
ATAGCATATGATATTATTATATTATTTAATGAAGCCAACCAACTAAAGTTTGATTTTTTTTGTGTGAGACAACCCATTGTGATAGGCGACGACCCGGACGGGCTCCGGATAACTGTCGTTACTAGATCACCGGACCGAGACACGGCCGTGTGACGGATGTGCTCCGATCGATACACGGCCCGGTGATGTGCGTCTCTACCATTAGATGATCGCTAAGGAATTTATCAACTTAGTTTATGAAAGGAAAATGTTAATTTGACATGTTCGATATTTATAGTAAACCTCACAACCAAACAATTAATTTGTATGCATTCCTCTATTTTAACTTCACCAGCATGAAATTAATAATTTGCACGTGTTTAACATTAAATAGAGAGAAAAATATAATTTTAACTGTTTTTTCTATAAAATGTTCAAATCTTGTTTGTTATAGATAAAAATTAATATATTAGTTTTTTATAATGTTGTAGTGCCATCTATTACTCAAACTTATCAGATTACTATTTATCAACCATAGCCTTGTTAAACTGAGAAAATTTAATATAAATTATTTATATTGATAGGTTGTATAAATTTAATTATACAGCTCGAACCACCCATGCGTGGGCTGAAACCAGTATAAGTAAGGTAACGTGTATGAAACAATCATAATCAGAACATAATGTAATGATTTGAAGAGGATTTCTACTCCAGTGGGCGCCAAACCCTGGTAACTTAATTGGGAAAGCGGCCAGGATTTAACTGGAAATCGCGAGCTCGATCACCATCCGAGAGGAGTTTTTCTAAAAATGTTTCTGTTCAGATTATGATTATCTCATATATGTTATCTGGTTTACATAACCTTGTTATTATAAAATTAATTGAAAGCAGTTATTTACCGTTAACTTAAGGAACAAATTTATATATTTTGTATAAAAATATTTATAACTTTCAATTAATCATGAAAACTAATATTAATTAAACTAATTTGTTTAAATATCCTACGACATTTTCTAGTGCCACCTACTGTTCAAAAGATAAAGTTGCTACTGTTGCGCTATGAAATATAACGGATGTGATATAAGTGTATTTCGTATCGCAACTATTGTGAAAACAAATTTTCACAAACGGGCTATCTTCCTAATATGACAACTTCCGTAGGTGCTCACCTAAAAAGGATTTTACGCGAAAAGCGTGTTTATTAATTTTACCTACACTAATTGACTATCTCGTCATTTGTCTCATGAAAATGTTCACGTTTTCAATGAAGTAAACAGACAAGACAGTGAAAGTATGCATCTTCAACATGTAAATCCATTTTTTTCGTGCCTCCCATAAAAAATAATTCATGGATGTAAGACGTATACTAGTAGCTTATGTGTGATTTTGCTCTCTGATGAATTACATTTTTAAATTTTGTACTATAATAACAATAAGCAACACCTTTTTATATTTGATAAATTTTACATAACTAGATATTGGGGGTTGTAAAAATATTAATTAAACAATCAACGACTGGTCTTATCCCAAGAAAAATCAATTATAACTTTAGGTAATAAAATTATTTATTATTAAATAGAGTTTGTCAAACGTTTTTATCCTATTTAATGGACATCATAGGACTTCCTACAAGATTGAACTGATTTGGGTTTTTACTCGATTTTTACTTACAATTTATAAATAAAGAAATTATTTATAAATTATAAGTAAAAACAAAGATAAAGTGGCACTTCCGGCCATTAGATTTTAATAAATTCTAGAAGTGTCACGTGCAGAAAATAAAAAACTCGAATATAGGATTTAAAAAATGTCGTTTGAGCTCATTTCGAGAAAATCTCGAAAAACCAAAAAATAATAAGAGTAAAGTAGCATTTCCGGTCATTAAATTTTAACTAAATTCTTGACATCTCATGCTCAAAAGATAAAAAACTTAAATATAACATCTTTGAAAAATCATCGCAGCCAAATTCGAGTAAATCTCGAAAAACCAAAAATGACAAGGGTAAAGTGCTACTTTCGGTCATTAGATTTTAACAAAATTCTTGGGATCTTATGTGTAGAAGATAGGAAACTGAAATATGAAATTAAAAAAAATTGTTAGAGCCATGTACACGCATACGCACACGCACACGCACACGCACGCCAACAGGCACACGCACACGCACATGAACACCCACACTCATACGCACACACAGACCAATTTTTAAAAACATGATTGTCGGACTCAGGCGACCCCAAAAAGGTGTATTTTCACTAAAATTTCGACATCGAAAATTTTGGACGAAAACAATACTTTCTCTATACTATATTTCATATAGGTAAGAGAAAGTAATAATGTAAAAATACAAACTAATTAGATCTTATAGAAAGTTCTAACGATGAGCGAAAACGTTTGATAAACTCAATTCAGCAGTAAAGAACTTTAACACCTAAAGTTATAATTGGAGTGCTCACAGTAGAAGTGAATTAAATCCAGCTTTGCAGATTTCGTCATTATGAGATTTAAACCATGCATTATTATTATGTTTTTCGTTCTGTAGAGAAATAATTCAACTCCAAGCGCGCATTTTTAATGTTGAATTCAGTGCCGCTATCTTTGGTTACTGACAAAATGCTAACATAATTCAGTGGAGCAATGGTTCAAGTCCTCTCTATAAAATAATATTTATTTTATATTGAACACGTGTGTGTGTACCTTATCTACTTAATTGCTTGTTTTTGTTGTGTGAAATGTGAGAAACAATGGTTTCTTCAGAAATAGAATCAGAACCGTAACAGTCCAGCGAGTCTGATTATAAATGTAACGAATCATCCCATAGTACCTTCGATGTTAAGTAAAATTTCAATTAAAATTATGAGGTCAAATGTTACCTGATTACTGTCTAATATACCGCTAACGTATACTTCCTCATTTTATACGTAGAATATGCTTTCCCTAAGTACATACAGAATAAACTATTATTAAATTGTGGTACAGTTGTTATCCCTTATCTATTACTGGATGTATTCTATTCTCTGTTATGAAACAGCTACAGAAAAACCTCTTCCGTTGCAGATAAGCAACTTCCGGCTAGAGTAACAAGAAGTATCCCTAATAGCTTCAACAATAATACTTAGAATTTCTCAACCTCGACACTGAGTACTTCAACAGCCTCTCAGTAGTAATAAAAGGAAAAAAAGGGCTATTACAAGTTAAATTGAAAAGTTAACATTCCCAAGCGACACCGAAATACAGGACAAGACTATGTTACCAAATCCAGGAAAATAGTCCTAAATAAAGCATTTTCCAATAATTCCTGCAACTGCAAACAAAACTGTAACCAAAGAATCGAAGAACATCAACGGAGACTTATTTTTGAATTTTTTTCGGAAGCTGGGAGATTATTCGTGTCAAAATATTTTCATCAGAGGCCTGGTAAAAAGTCAATACCATTAAAAGAAGACGTGTTATAGATGGCTCACATCCTGAGAAGCAATTATCCTTTGAATATAATTTTAGAGTAGAAAACACATCGTATATGCAAGAAATATTTTGTAGAAATTTTGCAAATTAGTATTGTTAGATTATACAGGTGTATTCTAAGAACGAAACGAATGTAGACGAGTCCAAAATTGTTAAATATATCAATTCTTTTCCGGTATATCAAAGCTATTATTCACGAAAAGATAATCCGGAAAGAAAATATCTGAACCAAAACTTGGCCATAATTAAAATGTACAAATTGCAAAGTAAAAAATGTGAAAATGAAGGAATTCTGCCATTAAAGAAAAGTTTTATTATCTTGTGTTCCATACTAACTTCAATTTAAGTTTTAAGTCTCCTGCTAAAGATACATGCCGAATTCGTGACGACCTGCAGATAAAAATACTTGCAGGGGAGGATGTAGCCCAAGAAGAATAAATCGATACAAGAAAAAAAATTACTGCTCGTCAAAGCCGATTAAGCGTGAGCAAGTCTTTATAAAGGTCAAAATACTGTTTCCGATGTACGTGGTGACATTTGATCTTCAAAAAGCTCTACCTTTCCGAAAAGTAACTATATCAGTAGCGTACTATAAAACAAATTTATGTGTATAATCTAGGATTCATTCCTTTAATTACCAAACAGGATTCATGTACATGTATAATATCACAATAAACAATTATTTAAAAATTAAAATAAAATCGTTTTGAACTTATCAAAACATTAGTAGAAACTTCGTTCATAATTAGATTACAAAAACTTTTAATTTTAATTTTGATTGAACATTTGCTTTATGTACAGTTTAATGAAAAATTTGTATTTGTATTTATTATTGTTTTGACTGGTAACTAATGAACCTAACATACAATTTAATTTAATTTGCATTTTGAAATTTGATTTTTATGATTGGTATATGAAATTAAGTCTAAATAAACGGTTGTTCTTGATTTAAATTTGAATTTTAATTATTGAATTGACAAAATTATTAATTTCCTTTCAGAGATATTGAATTAATTATTTTATTTGTGTTATAAATTTAAAATTTTGATTTTTATTTTTAATTTTAAATTTGGTACGAGGTAACGTTACTCGTCCCATAGTAAGGTATAAAGTGGGTTGCGTCACATCCTTAGCAGGTAGGTAACTTGTATAACGCAAGGTAAATTCGATTTAGGCAACCAATTTTACAATATTTAGAATTAAGCACATATTTGATTCACTAGAGTGGGGTTTTTCAGCTCAACAATTTATAAAATTAATTTTAATATAGTGAGAGTTTTTTCGTATGAAGAACAAACGTTTTTTCCACATATTTGCCATCCCAACGTGGGGCTTTTAAATTCAATTAAAAATACAAACAATAACCTAATATTGTGAAACGTTAGTAGTCTCTTACGAAGAAGCTTTTATATATTGTGGTACATAGAACCACAGACAAATGAATAAATCATCGAAAAATTAATGTTTCGCTATATATATTCGAGTATAAAATTTGAAAAATTGAATTTAAACTATATAAATATGTAGAGAACTTAGAACCTTATAAAATTGAAAACAATAAGTTTTTCTGGACAAGATAAGGTTCAATAGCGTTAACAAAAACTTTACAAACATAATTGCAAGTCAAATCGTGGGTGATCATAAAATAATAGGGAGGAATAATTGCTAATATAAGCAAATTTTAAATGATTGATTATTAGATCAATACGAATGATAAATGGGGCAATTGAATTAATTAACTTAGAAACATCAATTAAATAAAGTTATAGGTTAAGTTGTAAACTAAATTAAAATTTTCAGTTTAATTAATTAATGCAAGTGCTGATAAATAAAAAATGTATAAAGTTAATTTAAGTCCATCATGAGGGCTATACTATTCATAAGTGATGTCACTATTTTGAAGTTTGCAAATTAAAACAGTGGAAGGCGATATAGATATCTAATTTTATTTAAAACAAAACCAGTTTTAGTAATAATAGAAATAAGTATATGTTAATAATAGTTACCAGGCCATTTATTGAATATTTTGACACAATTCGTAAATTGGCAAGAACATAGCCAAGTACCAAACCACCAAATCCTTCATTACAAAAATAAGAGATAGCTTAGAAGGAGGTGTAATTATGATTTTAATATGCTCTTATAGTTTTTGAGTCTATTTAATAAAACCCAGTCAGAATTTTACAATTTTCTTGACCATTTTATTATTATTGTTTGTAGCTAATTTAGGAGAATCCGCAGTTCTAAGTATTTTTAAGTTATTTTTTCAAAGTAAGTTTAGTATCCAAGTGGCAGTTAAAGGAGCTATTAGTGCTCAGCAAAGAAAATTGAAATTGTTAGTACACGTTAAATGAAAATAAATGGTTTCATCTAAAATAGATGTCAAAGTTAAGTAAAACAGAAATCTGAATTAAATAATTGAAATTATCAAAAATGCAATTAAAATTGAATCACGAACAACCACAAACAAAAATTAATTCTTACAAGCTACGAATGAATAAAATTATTTTTAATGAAATAAATAAAATTTATCAAATTCCTGAAAATCAAAGGAAAGTAATTAATTTATTAATGTGGCAAGCGAATCCAAATAAAATGAAATAGACTATGCATCGCATCAAAGTAAAATCTAACAAGTAAAAGTAAAACAAAATTATAATTAATTTAAGAAAACACACAAGCATGTTTATACCTGAATTTAATGGTGTCATCATAAACACGTGCAGGTTGCCTGCTAATATAAACAATAGATGGCTCTACCTTTATTTGTTATCGACACCTACACAGCTTAATGTGTTTAAAAGGAAGTTTTGTATTTTGAACTAGCGTGCACAGCCACCCAGCACTAATGAGCCCCGCATAGGGCGAAACCATTAGTCTGCTGGAGCTGTGTCATGCTGGTTGAAAATGCAAACTTTTATATTTTTGCCTATTTAGTTAGGTTGTAAAAATCTTTTGGTGAGGAGCCTTAGAATTGTTTATTTTACAGTTTCATGGTTTTCCATTTATGCCGAATTAATTTTTAAAATTCGTGCCACTTTTAGGAGGAATCATCTTCTGTACTCTATTTATATTAAAATACCGCCTAATATAAACAATAGATGGCTCTGCCATTATTTGTCAGGTGGAGGTTGTTTATTTTCAACAAATTAAGATAACTTCCAGTGACACAACATGTGTTATAAGTAAATGTAGAATAAATACTAGGTTTAAGGCACTCGTGTGGTTCTGATTTGTTTTATAAATATTGAACAAATTTAATTTTAAAACAAACATTTAAGAAGATCAAGTGATATGATGTACAATCCTAAATTGAATGCTATGGAAAGTTATATCAGATCGTGAGAATTGATAATCCCGAGAAAAGAGAGAACGTGACGATATTGACTTTGAGAAGTGTATATACAAAGTTGGTGAAACATTATCAAACGACTTAAATGATTGAAAGATTCCATGCTATTTTATGTATTTAAAATAAATTATGTACAAAGTTCAATTGGGCATTTTAAAACCAAGTTATTACAATTTCTAATTTCATGTTTGAGGTTTGTGGACTGACTTCGAATTTGAAGTACCCAACTGAGATTCTAATTTAATGAACAGGCGATTACGTAATTATGAAATTGTAAAATATTGATATAAATGAATTTACAATTAATATCCTTTTTTTATAATTTGATGTAAATTCAGAAAATGTGATAATTCCTTTAGTATTCTATTTTGAATAAATACAAATTCCTATCATTTGAATTATAATTATTTATCTATGTTTTGTATCTTGGTTTATCACAGGCACTGTTTGGGATAGAAGTATATGTTTCTCTTGTTCTGCTTCAACAAGCTTTGATCGCTCTTTAAATTTGGGGATGACTGCAGATAACAGGTACTCTCCTATGTTAGCTGTATGTAAATTCTATAACTTACTTCACACTTCAAACCTTTATTTTATTAAAATTACAATATTGTTTTTGTTGGTTACTAGATTCTTTTTCTATATAAATCTACATATTTGATAACACAAGTTAACTACCTACATTTCCAACAGGCACCGTTTATTAAAATAATTACTGATCAAGGTGTTAAGGTAAACATAAATAATGTTATACAGGGCTAAGCCGCAAAGGTAGGACATGCATTTACATGTAGATTTTGTTGCCGCTCTTGTACAAAGTGTATGTTTGGTAGCCGTTATTATATAAAGTATATGTTTAGCTACAGATTGGCTGTAACGTGTACAACTGGCTATATTCATCGGGGCATAATTAAAGCAGATTCAAAACAATACTTAGGCCACACAAGCTACAACCAAAAAAAAATCAAAATAAGATATTTCACATATTATGTTTGCATAAATGTGAGCCATTTAAAAGAAGATAAAAACAAAATCTAATATATTCACGCTGCCTAAATAAAATCAAAGATATTTCAAATACAGTGCTGCCCAACAAAAACAAACTCAAATCAAAATTTTCCGCATACATTTGGCTCCCAACGTAGTGCGATCCTCGAAATCACTGCAATTTGCAGAGCACAACGTGAGACTTCGACAATTTACTATTCTACTATTACAATAATAAGTATTGGCGGTTCACCCCCAAACCTTGTATTTCAGAAATTAATAAACCGAGTTAGATCAAACTAAGTATATTTTAATAATAGTTAAGTTTTGTATAAGTACGCTGAATTTCAAAATTTTCCAAAGGTGCATTCGCTGGTAAATGTAAAATATGTTCTAAAAAATGTGTTTTTCATTGATATTTTTAAAAATATCGAACTTCAAAAATTAACTCAACAAAAACCATCTATCCAAAGCAGCTTTTACTTCGAAGTATAATTGATTGGCTACTATTATATAGTTTTAATAAATTATAATGCTATAGGGTTATTAATAACGAAATTACAATCAATAATTACGAACGATTCTATGTCGCCTATTCGAAGTGCTATTCAAAATATTCTTTCTACTAATTATACATCTAGAGAAATTAATACGTAAGAAGAAAAGAGTTAAAAAAGTTTCTGCGAAAGAGCGTTCGGGAAACATTCCGCGGGGGGAAGACGGGAGCGTAAACCAAAGCCATATTGTGGGAGAATAATGCGTTTTAATGATTCAGAGACTGCTATTATTCAGAAGCGGCACAATAATAAAATTGTTAAGAAGCCCTACCGGGATGAAATTATTTATTTCTAATTATTTATACATGCAAGGTATAACAAAAATTTATTTATAACATATGTATGCGTTTTTACAATTTACAGTAAAGCGTCTTAAATACTACAGTAAGAAGTACAATACTTCGGTTCGATTCTTTATCAAGGCTGTAATATAAACAATAAGTATTATTTATATTTAATTGTAACATTGTGAGACCGTAACCCAACCCACAGAAGGTTAATAAATAATAAGTGTTAAATTCCGAAAGCAGTTACATACAAACATTTTCTTCATCGTCTTCATTGATTTAAGTGTCATTACTTTCACTATCTCCCTCATCAGTATCATCTTCATCTTGCACATTAATGATTAATAGTTCTATGGAGATATGAATGATATTTTCCTTCACCATATATTTCTCTTCAATTTTCATAGTATGATTAACACAATTAGCTCAAACCTCTTTGATACATTTTGCATGGTTGATCGACAAATTTCCAAAACATCTTTTATTTTAAAAGCCGTGTTTGACTTCGCTATCTTATTTTTAACATACACCCAAATCAATTCTATAAGATTAAATTCATAGTGAGCCACTGGAAGCCACATAAGCTTCACATTATTCAATTGTACATCTTTGACAATTTTATCCAACAAATACGTTTTCGGAAAACTGTATGTGCGAGATAGTTCCATCAGTACAGGTCTCGTTAAGTTGTTAAAATTGATAATTCCTTCGGGCAAAGGTACTTTTTTGTTTATTAACCATTCTATTATGCTTATTTCCCTCCATGATGTTGCAGGATTGCGGAAGTCTGGATCTAACATTGTATGATAAGGAGCTTGACAAAGAAGAATTACCGATTTTGCGGGAATCACAATTAGTGCATGCCTGAATCATTTTTCATAATGCTGTTTATTCACTTCATCATGGTAAAAATTAGCCACGCCGTTTTTAAATAAACTGGTTGGAAAGTGAACCGCCAATACTTATTATTTTAATAGTAGATGGCAGGAACAAAGAATTGTAATATAATTTTTGAAAGTAATTCGCCCTATAGTTATAATAATATTGTATAAGTATAAAATGCACACTCTTCAAAATATTGTGAATGCAATGTTAAACTAAATAATAATCCTGGTTTCAAAGAAAATATGCGCTGTTTTATAGTTTAACTGTTTATAATGAAAGCAACAACAAATATTTGTCAATAGTAATTCAATAACTTCAAAATAGAAAATATAGCATTCAAACTTCATGACCTTTCAAGTGATTTATCTGTTCAAAATTATGTGCAACCATATTTTTTGATAGACAGGATCTTCCGCAATTAAAGCGAACAAATTCATACCATGATTTTTAGGGTTCATTACGACCAAAACACTTCAAAAGGAAACTATAGCTCAATTCTTCTTAGTTTCGGAGATATCGAAGGAAATTGTGAAAAATCGGTAATAAACAACAACGAAAGATTTATTTTTAATGAGTATCCCTACAAGTTTTAGTTAAAAATATAGTGCCGTAGTCTTTATCAGGGGAGAAAGCAAAGAACACCCCTATAGCTAACCCCCTGGACTTCATTTTCCTTTAATTACAATCTTATCAATTGGGAACAATATGATATAGCCTAGGGCCAAAAATTGAAAGAAAATTATAACGCATAACAAAAATATAATAAAAAAATCACTTTTTCTATAAACTTGAACACTTTACATCTTGGAAGGTGTGAATTATAAAACACTTCCTTATATGAACTTTTTTAATTACAACTAACCAAGTAACTATTTGCTAAATTTCTTTACCATCATTAGGAAACACTCTGTATATATCGCATTTGTTATGTTCACGTAAAGTTTCTTCCACTTTGACTTCTAGTTAAATAGAACTGACGGCACCCGCTCGAATAGTTCCATTATATACAATTCCTTCACTTTCTCTTGACGCTTCGCCCAGACGGTGACGTGCACGCGTGACTGGTCCCTTGTTTCAATGTTAACTCGAGAATGTTTTCTTTTTTAGTCTCAATGCTGCATTTTAATGATTTCTTTTGGTTGTTCTTAGTAAACGTCTGTTAGTTTCCACGCAGAAATTAATCTTAAGGCGTCATCATCCTCTTTAATTAGGTTTTTCGTTTTTTTCCGATTTCATTAATCTCTCATGTAATTCCGAATTCCAGATAATCCATTTTAGCTAGTGCCTTCATGTTTTCAAAACCAATATTGTTCCCTTTATTTTTCGTAAGCTGTGATAAGTACGATGTTGATCTTCTTTCATAAAAAAGTTTATGGGTTCCTTGCGTTTACTTTACGCTTCCGTAAGATTATGCAAACTTTGTCGGTGATTCTTTCGACACACGGTAGGTGTACTCGTAGGTTGGGTGTATCAGACTCGTCGATTTTGTTTTTGCGTTTCTTGTATGTGTTTTTAATATTAAAAACGCCTGTGTACTTGTAAATTGGGTTTATCGGGGCCATCGTTTTGGTTGTTGCGTTTCTAATAATAAAAACTCCCAGAGAAATGGAAAACAAAAGTACGATGGTGCCTCTCCATATTTTCATGTAAACGTTCGAAGGTATTTAGACGATATCTTTGAAAATCGTTGAATTGGCCAAAGGGGTATTTTCAAATGTCTCACGCGATCTGCGGACCTAACTTATTTAGGCTATTTCCTAAACGATAAAGTGTATCGACAGAGATCCAACACAACTGAAGAACTTAAAAATGGAATAAGGATTAAAATGATGAACTTCCAACAAGGATCCATTAGAAACTCTATTGGCAGTTTTTATGTTTGTATTAGGGCTTGCCAAGTACAACATGGTTGTCGTTTTGAATATTTTTAACGTTTATGAATTTCCTATGCATTGTTGTAATATATTTATTCCACAAAGTTTTTAAATTAAAAATTGAAAGGTTTGTTTTCTCCTCTATTATCAATTGCGAGCAAAAGACTGCAAATGGTGCAGTTGAATATAGTGTTTTTGAAGCTTTTGATCGATCACTAACAGGGCGCAAATTGTTATTTGAAAAAAGAGGCTTTGGTACATTTTGAGAATGGGGAGTTGGCAGCTCAAGTTTGTAAAATGTAAACTAAAAAGACATAAAATTGAAAAACCTAGTTGACGTGTTTTTGGATTTTTCCAGCAAATTAAATATTAAAAAGGTTGGTTAAGTTAACAAAATCGATAATGATTTATTAATCATAAAACTGTCAGAATTCTTTTTACCAACTAAATCCTATAATTTTATGAACTTATTTCAGGAAATATAAAACTTTATCTAATTACTTAAAACATCGGCAAAGTTCTAATAGAAAACAAATCAACTAAATTTCCTCTTAGGAAATGCTAGCTTTTCAATCAATAATGCAATTTCGTTAGTCATTCCAATAGCACTGTCTGTAACAGAAATGCATTTTATAAGATGAAATGAATGTATTTTAAATTTAAAAATAACTTTCAAGTTATTTTCTTTCGTTGTCAGTAAGACATTTCAATCCGCGAAGTCTTTTACATTAAATAAAATTTGAGAAAACTATTGGATTGCTTAAAAATCAATTTATGTTCAAAATTTTGCTTATTTTATACATATTTCGAATATACTATCCATTAACCACACTTCTTTTATGTTACAAGAGATTATATAACACTGTTTGACTATACATTGTGAATTTAGTTGTTAAAATAACGGAACTAAATTCCTTTTAACTACGCTAGTGTACAAAAGAGAGTGTAAATAAATAGCAAAATATCTTATTTTATATTTAATAATATAATAACTGTTAAGAAATCCGAAACTAAAATTATGATCCTATTTGAACTAACCCATCATAATTACATATTATATTGGATAATCAATTTTTATTTTTAATCCTTTTAATGAAAACTCATTCGAATAAGTGGCGCAGTCAAAGCTCATTGTTTACAAAATTAATTAATATTCCCTGTACCATTTGAATAATTTGCTTAAATAAAATTCAGTGGCGGATAGTCCACAAAATCAAGGAAAAGGGATTTATGCAGTTTACTTTAAAATAGTGTTCTACATGCAAAAGAAATTGTAGCTGAAATATTTACTCCACTCATAGAAGCATATACGATTGAGATAATTATGTATTTCAAGAATTTAGTTTGTGAGTCTAACTTTTAAATGGATCTAATTTTAACATATATATACTTCCTTATACACACTTGTTAATTAGATTTTAGCATATGGGCGTTTACCATGCTAATTCAGATTTATGGAAATATTGGCTTCTCTAATTACTTTGCAGCAAATATTTAAATGTGTTAGTTTAAAGTTTTATTTAAAATCGCATCTTAATCTCTTAAAATAATTAAATTTGTCTTTTAGAATAGTTACTTAATTTTATTATGGATACAATCTGAGTGTATCTGATTTTAGGGTATAGGATAATTCTACAGCAATTCATTTTTGACTGGGGTTTAATATTTTATTACTAATGTTTACGTGTATGAACTGTTCAACACAAAGAACTACACGTAATTTCAAATTAAATAATGAATAGGCAACAATAAGAACTATTTTCATAGAAGTGAGAACAACACGGTTTAGTAAAACGTGCTATTATATAAACTAAACAACACTTAAAGCCTACGCTCAAAAAAGTCTCCATTTGTTGCAAGATAACAGCTGAAACAAACGAAAAACTGTTTCGTTACATTGCTTAACGGCAGTGACCAGTGACCAATACGTATAGTTTTACATATAAAGATTTGCTAGAAAATAATTAGGGGAGCCAACAATTCCATAAATCTGAATTAGCATGGTAAATAGAATAAGTTGATTTATACCCTGCAATGAAGTTAAAGAAATTATAAACTATGCCTTCACAGGCACAGAAACAATAATTAAAATTTACAATAAAAAAACCCCTTGAAAACGTAGAATTGAACGTTAACGACATGAAAGATTATAGTATCTCAAAATACATGGAAGAATTCCATAAAGAATTAGAAAACGAAGACATGGAGAATCAATCTGTTGCAGCTGAATTAGACAATTAAGAGGATAACGAAGGCATAAATAGTCAAACAATCCATTCTCACCAAAATAACCCCATAACCTCTATACCCACTATAAACAGCCCTGTAAATTTTTCCAAAAACCAGTTAATAATATCTGAAGTAGAACATAATCCGACAAGTTCAACAATTATTCACTTACACTAATTTAAACACCGATCTTTAATATAAACTTCGAAATCAAATTATGAACAAAAAATGTTTAATTACATGAAAGAATTAATCGCATCTAAGGCCAAACACTACATCTATTTTAAAAGCCCCTTTTATGGGAAGTTAAGTTAAATGTTACAAAAATGTTTTAAAAATTCAGAAATAATGTTAGTTAAATATATATCCACGCTGTTAGACGTAACAGAAGAAGAAGTAGCCAATCACATAATAAGGAACTACTATGAAAGAAAAACAAACCTTGGGATTATAGAAGAAACCCACTCAAGGACTAAACAAGAATGTTACTGGAAAAACCAACAAAGAACAATTTCATCTTATATAAATTACTGTGAATTTTTCCAGCTAACGAAATACCATAGGAAACCTGTTAATTTAAAATTTAATATAGCAAACACAGTTACAAAGACTTTCCAGGTACTGCATGTAGACAATATAACTTTAAAATGGTTAGTTGAAGTACACCCATACTCTAAATTGAAAATAATTAATAAAGGTGATAGAATGATTAACGCTCGAAGTCTTTTATTCTCAATAAATTTTATTTGTAAAGTTGGTATTTATTTGAAAATATGACATGTTTCGGGATCTTATTTTGATCCCATCATCAGATATAAATAAGTCAAGAATTAATTAAAATCTAGGGTAGAGAATAAATTAATTTGAGGAATAAAAATTGCATAAAATTAGCTTACCTGTGTATATAAAGAATTGTAACATTTTTGATTATAATTAAATAATTTAGTATGTAGAAATGCCATTAATAATTTTTATAATGTGATTGTTTGAAGACTTTTTAATGAATGAAATAGTTTAAAACGTATAACAATTAGACGAGGACTGAACATGTACTGGATAAAATATTTTAATAAAAGTTGAAGATAGAAAACAGTCAAGGATTTGAGTTAAAAAACGGCGTGTGTCATGAAATTGGAGGGAATGTAGATTTCTGTTTTGTGCTATGTTTAAGAGTGTGTCGGGTTATATAGTAGTCAGGGGCTTTTGAGAGGTTTAAATAACGAAGATGTAAAGAAGGAGTATGTATGTCATTAGATGGCGTTATTGAGCGAAAGTAAATTAAAATTAAAATGGAGCGGATATTGAAACTGTGTGAAGACGTGGTAATTAAAAATGTAAAAATAGTGGAAGAACAATTAAAGGAATGGAGATCGATAAGTAGGTGGTGTAGTATTTATTTTGAGGGAAAAAATTAAACGTTGGAAATTAATTGAGTGTTTATAACAAGATTGATAAAATAAGATGAGGTTAAAATTATTGGTGTGAAGTTAGTTGCAAAATAATGGGAGATTTAAAAATTGAAATTAAGAAATTTTTAATTGGGTAATTTAATGTAAAATGTTTGGAAAGTTATAGAAGATATTTGAAGGGTGAATAGGGAGTTTAATTAAAAGGTTTTGGTTTAATGTTATTGATGATGAAAAGTAACAGGGGTTCAGTGGGTGGTATGTTTTCATTTAGTAATTGTTTATTTTCTATTGTTTTATTGATGTTAATGTAATGGTTTTCATAAGTGTTGAGGAGCGAATACTTATCTATGTTGTTTTATAGAATGCTTATATTGCAGGTATCAAAATTAAAATTATGGTCATTGTCTGTAAGGCGTCTATCGAACGGAGAAGTGCAACTATTGGAGTTTTTGGATTTGGATTGGAGCATTTGCTCTTTGATCCTAGTGAAGAAATGTCTTTTGGTTTGAACGATGTAAGAGGTGTCAATATTATTAGTTTTACTTGTGTTACATTTTCGTTCGTATATACCGGGGTTTGATAGTTTTGGTATGGGGTCCTTTATGTTAGAGAAGATGTTTTATATAGTAATATTGTTCTTGAAAACAGTACGCAAATTGCATTTTCTAAATAAGGTGGCAAGTTTGTTAGATTTAATGTTTAACTAAGGTAATGTGACAATTCCAATGTATTTTTTTTAATAGGCTTAAGGGTAGTAAAGCTTTTTAAAAAATGGTTAAATTT
>JAHWXV010284902.1:0-16646 GCA_024586415.1 Phrixothrix hirtus | reverse complement strand
CAGAGCTGAAACTGAGCACAGTTGTTCCCGAGGCATGCCGGTACACGACGCATGCGCTCGTTGCGGTATGCGCGCGAACTACTAGTGTCTACAACAAAACTGACCTTACTTAAAAAACACGCCTCGTACATAGAAGCATATTGTCATTGACCCTTCTGCGACTTACTTATTTATAAAGGTATTATTCTTAGTCTTTCTACTGCTGTTCGTAAAAAACAACTACGAAGGTTCGGCATTATTAAAAGTTTAGTTGACCCACCTACACGAATCCTCCGTTATTATAACGTATAAAGAATTCCATTAGTATAAGAAATCGTGCGAGCGGTTGAACGGAAACAATTTGAGCAACTGTTAACTTATTTGTTTAATATCTCTATAGATCATAGGGAGGAAGGGAATTTTCGTAAACTGAAAAATTTTGTAGGAGGCGGGTGAATACAACACCGCATTCGTCGCTGATGAAATATCATATTTTAATTATTCGTGGTTATCGCACAATTGTTGTTGAAGTCGTATCAAATGTCGCTCACGTAAAGTTTTCTCCTAATTTCCTTACAGATTTTACTTTTTTTAATAAAGGAGATTTTTAGGCATCTACAGTGGGTTCTACAAAAGCGCGAAGTCTATAATCCGCTTGCATTTTATATGGTTTGGTTCTAGCATGAAATAGACAAACTAGTTAGAACTGCATTGATATTTATCAATCAGTTCAGGGTTGAGCCCCTCCGTATAACGAATTCTAATATTTACAATCCTTTCTTTAACCTGCTGAGAACCTTTTGCATAACCGGTCTAGTCAAATGTTTACTTTAGTCACCCTAACGATCTCACCAAATAAATTTAATTAAACGACTTATTTATATTCCTCCTATTAACAACAAAGTTTTAAGATCTGCATATTTATTGAAAATTCAAATTAAATAAATTAATAAATCAACAATAGTCACATTTAAATATTAAAATACACAAATCCTAAAGAAACATGTAATGTTTACAAACCCTTCGGTCGTTTCCCTTTTTCAAGCTAGTGACAGATAGTACACAAGAATTTACTGCATTTTATTTATGTGCATTAGGGAAAACTTCTGGTTATTTAAATTTATTTATTTAAATTAAAAGAGAATTTTATTTTAAAATTTAATTAACTAACATGCCTTTGTTCTATATACGTTTTAAAAAGAGTTGATATAAATACACTTATGGTCTAATTTTCGTTTGTATTTCCTTGGATGTTAAAATATTAGACTTCCTTCTATCTATTTAAATTCCAGATCAGCTGTCTTTAAAAGGATTTACGTCCCTTTTAAATATCCAATTCAAACTTGTCGTCTTCTCTTAATATTGCGCCTATGACCATTGGATTTTATTTTCCTGTTACAATAGGAAAATTTAATTTACGTTGATATGTAAACTTCAGAGCTTAAAGATGCCACGGCCCACACATATGTGACACGAAGTAAGATTTGTTTATAATCCAAATTTAATAGACCTTACAACTTGGCTTCGCTTGATTGATTCACCAGCGATACTCACTCGCACAAGAAAAGATAAGATATGATGAAATTGAGTCCTCAGATCTTATATTAGCATTCGATCATACCTCTCCTCTATTTTCTATCTAATGGCTGATTCCAGTTTCAAAATTTTTGGTTTCATGTTTAAAGTAACGAATGTTAAATTTCTGTTCAAATCGAGGTTTTTTACTTTGCATTTTACAGCTTAGGCTCCGATTGCCTTATATGGCCGGCAAAAGGTGCTTCCTTCCCTTTTGGTGGTGTCTTTACTCTAAGAGATTTTATGTAAAGTGTTTCATATGGCATAAGTCCATTTTACATTCCAATGCTTTGAAATGTTATTTTTTACACACATTTTAAAACTCACGCGAGATTTGTTTATTACGGGCACTTTGAACCTTGTAAATTGATAAATTTTTATAATCTGTGAAACTTAGTTTAAAACTTAATATTACTGGTTATTTCATATAACAGCAAAATTATTTAGGAATTTAAACTAAATCATAGTTTATTTAAATTTCTAATGTTAGAAAACCTAATTATTTGCTTATTAATTATGGTCTAACAATTCTATTACATTATTATTCAAAAGACTGGATTATTTTCAATAAAAGCTTCAGAATAGCTTTAGGTAAATATACATACCTGATCATCAAATGCGACATGAAACCGTACGGCATTTGGCTTTATTATTATTTTGTTAAAAATATTTCACGTCATCCGCTTTGAAAACAAGGGGGAATGAATATAAATATTACTGTTAATTGCGGCTAACGGAATAGATTGGAAGCATCTACCAAGTTTAATGAAATTAATAAGGCTAACTAAGTTATTCAGAGTTTAGAAATATTATCAATCAATTGTTTTAGATATGTTCAAATCTAAACGGAAAATATTATTGATTGAAAGTCGTTTTTAGTGGATGGTCATAAGAATTTTTCAAGTTTAGCAGCGCCGTATGGTGTAATATTTAATATAGAATTTAATTTGTGTTAATAAGTTGATATTAGTAGTTCGCCTAATCATAGATTTGCTATTTGACCATCGTAAACGTGAGAGATTGTTAGTTTCATGTAGCATATCGATAGCTTAGTTCTGTATAATATTCCATTAATCAAAAATTTTACAGTGGCATCTGAAACATCTTGAAATTAACCATCTGTCAAATTTTAACAATAATATACGGTGAATAATATATTTACTGTTGTCTGCATGCCAGAAAATAATAATTTTTTAAGGTTTCGGTATAACAATTTTAAAATGTGGATTACGACACATCAAATTTTAGGTGCTTGTGGTTTACAATCTTTATATAACACGTTATATTACGCTACGACCTCTTCAGATTATATTTGTAGCTTCCTCAATATATCGGGTGTGTCAGACCGTTCCACCTATTTATTTCGAAAACGAAGAGAGATACGAAGGAGTGTTTTAGACAAGAGTTATGTGATTTTAAGGGGAATAACTGATAGTGACCTTCCTTTGACCTTGGTTGAAAGAGAAATCTATTTATAGAGGTCAAATTTAGTTTTTTAAATGGAAGTATCCAATTTTGAATAGTCATCTTGTTAATTGCGCCAAAATACACAATTTTTGTTTTTAGATATTTTTTCATAAAATGGATGGTTTGCGAGATGTTTTATTTTAAATTTAGAATTTGCCATTATGCATTTTTGCCTTCAATTTTTCTTATATCCGTTAAATAGTAACATTTATTTTTTTATAATAAATAAATTTATTAAAAATGGTTTATTTGTATCAAGATATGTAATACTTAGTTTACAAATGGCAGTTATTTGTGTGAAATAATTGCAATGCATATCTGTCATTTTAAATAAATAATTAGTTAATACATATAATTATTCATCGTGCTTGATTTTGCTTGTTAAATTAAAATCATTTAATTATTTTAAAATGGGTTTCTCTAGCCAAGAAAGTTTCGACGTGCTTAGGAGTTTAGGCAAATGTCATCAAAATTATCTACCAGTACTTTGTATAACGCGATAATCAATCTCAGGAGGTTTTTAGGCGACTAGCAGTTCGTGTTCGAGCAACTAGTCAACTGCGACCGAATCATAACCACAATAACGAAATTAGACGACCTGTACGAAACGAAAGAGAAGCTAATGCTCTTGATACATTTATTATTAATCCCAATGATTCTACGAAAGGAATCACGTCTGATTCTGGAGTGAGTCACAAATTTTTGTAATTGGTTGTTGCCCAAAAATCATAACTCCTACCGGAAAATTCTTTGGAGCGTTGTAGCTGCATTTAATTCTCATTGTATGAGAAAAGTGGATAACTAACATATTTGGAGCTTTATCACTTGTCGTAGCCTCATCGAAAACAAAATCATCAGACCGTATTTCGTTAATCATCCCTAACTGGTGCTGAATTTTTGAGCAGCCATCTCTTCTAAGTTTTAGAAAATGTTACTATAGATGTGTGACTGTAACAAGAGGGCTGAACAGCTCATTCTTCCCTGATGGCACGTCGTGTAGTTAATAGAATTTTTATGAATCAGTGGATGTATGGATTTCTTTTTATGGGAATGGATAAAAGACATCATTTACAGACATCGTAGAACAACCAAAGAATTCGGGATATCTGTCAATTAGTCAGTAATGAAGCGATTCTACGAACAACTGATTGTGTTCGAACACATTTGCAAAAATCTATTACTCAAAATGTCAGGCAGTTGGAATAATTCAATTGATTTCAGACGATTTCAATCAATCAGCCTTTAATTGGGCTACTTGATATACAACACCTGATCAGCAACCCCTTTGTAGTGTATATCGGGTAATGCTAATGTTGGCGATACTTACTAAATTGCAGTTAACATGTTTCAAAGAAAAATTTAAGGTAAAAATGCATAATGGCGGATTCGAAATTTAAAATAAAAATCTCGTGTATTCCATCAAGAAAATTCAAAAGACGAGCAATGTGTATTTCGACGCAATTAACAGCATAAATTAATCAAAATTGGGTGTTTCCATTTAGAAAACTAAAGTTGACCTCTAAAAAACAGATTTTTCTTTCAACCGAGGTCAAAAGCAGGTCACCGTCAGTTAGTCGTCTTAGAACTATATTACTCTTGTCTGATATAATTTCTCGTACCTCTTTTCGTTTTCGAAATAAGTGGGTGAGATGGATGGTATGACACGCCTGGTATATTAGTATAAACAATCCATTAGAATGGGTAAAACTTTGCATGTGCTTATTTTAATAAATTTTTACGTTCAGAGGTCCCCTGAATAATATCATATTAATGTTAGCGAAATTCCTGTTTATCATCTGTCTGTCGTATGTCTGTAGTCCATCCGTTGTCTGTCCGGTTCCTGTCTGCCGTCTGTTCATTACTTCTTGGTTGTCTGTCCATCGCCATAGTATTAAAAGGTTAAAGTAGGGAAACTTAGTAGTTTGTGTGTTGCCCTGCATGATAGCGATGCAGTTAGGTTTTTATCTACTCTACAAAACCGTTTACATGTAATTAAATAGAAAAGAATATTATCTGAATCTAAAAATTGTATTTGTTCATGAAAAGTGTTATCAACTATTAATATATTTATATATAATATCCTTAAATAAGTCAAAGCACCGTTATTTTTAATATTTAGTTAGTATTGAGAAAATTAATGCTTTATTTAAATAAAATCGAAAACTTCACATGCGTAAATAAGTTTTATACATAATTGTAAAAAAAAATTAATTTTACTACATGTTTGGTTTTAATAATCAAAATTTGCCAAAAACGTTTTTTCTTTATTTTATTACTCTTATTTTGTATTCATATACATAGGTAAAGAGCAAATTTTTTGTCGATTATTCAGAAAATGTGTTTTTAAAGAATATCTGTTGTAAGTTTTAAACTGTAATTAACATTTTTGTACAGAATTAAAATAATAAAAGTTTATATACCATAAATTAATTCATTTTCTTTAATATAATGTAGAAAAAAAAATAAATTATTATAAATGTGTATGAACCCCACAACAAGTTTACGTTATTGAAATTCTACAACACCTACTGAGGGTTAAGATAATAATTCCAACATAACAGTTTAGCAATTTTCTTATTTTCTTTGCTTTTTGTCCAGTGCAGATTTTTTTCCTATTGCTTTTGATAGGTAAAATATCGAGCTTGTAATATAGCATTATGTTAGGAATAATCTCACCGTGATTTTTAGAGCAAAATAATTTATTATTCACTGATAAATCTGGTATTATCTCAATCAAATCTCCAAGTATATCACCAGCTAAAATCGACAAATTTAATTTGTTGTCATCACTGTATAGTTTTTTTCTAAAGAACTTTCAATTAGACAAAATAGTTTGAAAGAATCAATGAAAAGATATACAAGAAAATTACCATAATCTCTAAATGATGTAAATAATGATATATTAGGTTACCTAAAAGCGTATTTAATTTAATAATTACATTCATAAATTTAGAATCTTAAAAATATCAAGCAATATTACACGTTGAAGTAGGTATGTACTTAACAATTGCATATAATTTTAATTGTAACAAAAATTAATACATGTTTACTTCAAGCTCTGTTAAATAATAATTAAATGATTAGTTTAATTTGCATATTATGTATGTACGTATAAATATCTACACAACATGTGTTTGTAGAATCAAAACAAATATCGTTTTAATTTTGATATTACTTATTTAATGAAATTACCCATATTAGATATTAACCCCATTACCATCTGAATCTAACAATATATTACATATAAATTGAGAATCATTATTTTGACTCTTTATTACAATTTAGGCTTTACATAATTTTAAAATTAATAAAATGTGCGTACCTTTTTCAGTTAAAATGACTGTTAAAATATAGGCTGCACATACTATTATAGGGCTAATTGCATCACCAGCGTTAGTAGTTGAATTAATTTCCGTAGGAAACTTAGTTTTGGAATTCATACGTAACGACAGGTTGGATTTATAAACAAATAAAAATATTATTTTAGGCAATTTATTTCAATATAAGTATATAGATCGATGTAGCAAAGTCTTGTCTGTCTAATTTTATAAATATTGATTAGAATGTAACCAACTTTAATGCAACATATCTATTTATTTAGGACCATGTCATCGTTATACTCGTGATATAGGTGGGGAAGTTCCCTTACTTTACTCTTTTAATACTATGCCATCGTCTATCCCTCGTCAGTAAGTTGTGTGTACGCCACGCAATCATCATATGCCCAGCGTCTGTCAGTCTTTGTCAGCTGTTTGACAGTCGTAGGTCCGTCGCCTGTCCACCTCCTGTACGTCGTTTGTTCGTCGTTTGTACATCCTCTATTCGACGTTTGTTCGTCGTCTGTACATAGTTCACTTGTCATATATTTATCGTTTGTCTGCCGTCTGTTTGTCATGGTTTGTGTGTTGTCTGCTTGTCTTTCGTTTGCCTGTGTGTCATCTGCCTCCCTTCTGCCTGTTGTCTATCTGTCGTCTGCCTCTCATGTTTCTGATGTTTGTCTGTGCGCGATCTTCCGCCTCAAAGATAACAACGGGTTGCTTCCAAATTTGGTGATGACCAGTAGAAGAGATTTGATGAAGGGACACTAACAACAAAGGGGTTTCTAAATAACATAGATTTTTGGTTAGACCATACAAAAGCACATATTCATGTATATACGGGGACATACACTGTTTGGGCTAATTTTACAATATGTTGAATTAAAAAAATTCGCGTAACAATAAATAAATCGCAGAGAGAACACAGGCATGCACGACACCACGAGATTCCCGGAAAATCGTGGCCACGACTATTCCCACCGATGGAACTGTTTTCGCCTTGTTTGGAACACTTTCACCTCATACAGTGATGCATCCATGTTACATCGACTACTATACAACGTCGAAGTAATTCAGCAACATCGCGTTTAAATATGCTTAAACCATCTTACCATGTGTTCATTCGCATGGGTTTCTGATCGACTGTCAGCAAACTCAGCACACATCTAGGGGAAAGCTTTTTCATAGCTAGAAGATCACGTAAAATGTTGTGAACATGATCTATTGACATGTTTGCAATATCAGCAAGGTCGCGCACACAACACTGTGGATTTTTGCTACAGTTCTGTTGAACGTAGAGGTTTTTAGGAATCCAGAACGTTTATTTTACTTGAATAGACAAACAACCTCTTTTAAATTCTGCAGCCCGCTCTTTTACCGTCAACAATGGAGGATAAAAATGCGTTAAAGTGAAATCCGACACTTTTTTATGTCCATTGAGATTAAATCCTTCAAAACAAAGCATTGTATCACAGCTTGAACTTCAATTCTATTAATTTTGTAGACACTTTTACGATCGTCACGCACGAACAACCGAATGCACGTGGCTGAAGCTTTGTAGCGCGACATCTGGCAAATATCACTGGAATATGGTCTTACTTGCGTCATCTCTGGACTAGGCCGAGAAAATCTCGAACAAACCTCGTATGTATGAAAATACTTTTACAAATTCTTAGGAATTAGTTAGGGATTACCGGACGCGTTAATATTTATTTAGTCATTTCCAACCGCTTTTAATAAATTTCAAATTAAATTTTACGTGTGCTGTCCAATTGTTGGAGATAGTAATATTTATCCTTCCAAGGGCATTTAACAATGAATTTTAAAATGCACTCTGATAAAAGACACCCTTCTATTTCTTTTCGCTCCAGTCAACTTGTGGTCGTATGTTTCCGAGTTCTTATAACTTATATTAGTTACTTGGTACCTTATGATCACTAATAGCTGCAATTTGCAGTATTAACATCCATCTACACTAGCACTAGCAAGATTAACTTTTCACCTGTGGTGGTATTAATCGAAGCACTTCGCTGCAATTCAATTGTGACGTAGCAAAGGTGATTTTTGATGCGAATATTTTCTTTGTATGGTTGGTTTTCATAGCCGTGATGATTAAGTCGTAGTTTTCAAATTTATTTTATTTTCTTACTCTATTTTCAACCACGCTCATACCAATTTATACTCCAACCTTTTGCGACAAAACCGAATGTATCCTTTTTATTACCATTTACTTATAGTAATTTTTCAGAAGTTTACCCCATAATTATGAATATTTTACACTAAGTACTTACTGCGATAACTTTTTCAACAAATGATTTTAGTATCCATATAAGGTATGCTTAAAGATTATTGTTATCTGTCCTGTATTAATTTGTACCTAATTTCTGTATTTTAAATCAGAGGACTTTAAGAAGGTCATTTGATATTCCACAAACAGAAAAAAAGCAGTATTTGTGATTTTAGTTGGCATTTTTTGTTGTATAGACTTTTCAGATCCATATTTGTGGCAAATTTTTAAGCGCAAATATAGATAAAAATTTTTGAATCATATTAAATTGTTTATAGATTTGTTTTTATTCCTGGGCAACCTGTGATCGTAAAAACATATTACTTATGTCACAGTAAAATTCGAGAGGAGTTAAATTCGACTTACGAGCTGAAATTTGGCCACCGTGACTATTACAGAAGTAACCCGAAAGGTTTGAAAATGGAGCAGATATAAAGGCATTTCCAAACTTAGAGTTGCAGAGCATTTTGGAGCAATTTAAATTAATCGAAATGCATTATATTAACCAAATAAAAAAGATACAATAAATATACTTAATGTTTTTAGAGTATCAAAAAATTTCGATAACATAAAACGTGTTTTGTGAACGAAAAAGCAGTTAAAATTGTATAAACAAAAACTTCACGTTGAAGAGATAAAATAGTGTATAAATGTGATATCAGTGCATATGTCAGTGGTGAAGAGCTTAGGATTTAAGCTTTAAAACTCCTTGTATTTTGATAATGCTATTTTTAAAGACATAATTCCTGTGATATTGCTTTTTAAAACATCTTTAGCATAAATATTTTGAACTGGGAAAAGGAATAGCAGTGAAAACTATTTTTACGTTCGCCATTTCAATTGCTTTGACTTATCTCTTAAAATCCATATTGTATCGACGTCATTAATATAACAGACAATTTTACTAGTTATCGTTTTATATATTTGATTAAATAATTAATTAATATTTGGATTTTGTGATAAAATAAGCGCCTGACATATGTTTCCATGATTATATTTGTATATTGCAATCAAATTAATTTGTAGAAGCATAATTATTTTAGAATACATACACATATTACCATTTTATCAGATAAAAATGTTTGTTCCTTTGGTAATTCTGTTTAAAGTTTTTGAATCATTTAAGATAACAATATGCTCTAATTATTCTTTAAGTACATTTTCACTAGGATATGATTCGCTACCTTTTAATACCAAAAAGTTATAACTGTCGGAAGTTGAAGGAGAAGTAGAATAATCAGATCATGGTTTAGAATAAATTTGTTTCCAGTTAAGCGGAAATTAACATCGAAAATAAATATCGTGAAGAGTACTTTATATTTATGTTTCATCCGCAAGCTACTATAAAAACCATTTATAAAAAATATAGTAGCAAAATAGGAGGTTTCCTATTCGTTGTTCAGATTTCTTTATTTGTCTAAGATTCAATGTCATGAAATAGATCTGTGATACGTATTGAATGAGAGCTGTATTTATTCTTTGTAAGAATAAGATCACCACCAAATATGTATATAAATTGCATCTTAAAAATCATTGAACTGCTATATAATAGATTTATGTTGTGGATAGATCTAAATAAGTCTCACGACTTCCTTTACAGCTTTAAAATCAGTTAAGTTGAAATGCGGATAAAGCTTAATGTCAAAAAGTTTGGAAATGCAATGTTCGATTTCTTTTTACCGACAAAGTATTCAATGCAGTTGAAAGGATTTTCTATAAAAGCATTAAGTTGTTCAATTTTTTGGCATCGAAATTTTAAGTTTCGCATAGAAGTTAGATGACTCCTTAAAATTAATATCAAACGTTGTTTATGAAAATTTCATATCATTATAAAATTAATAGAATTGACAGAACATGATATCTAATTAGTCAAAATTGACGACCGGAAATCAATAATATATGCATATATAGTACTTTACAGGCATAAGGGATTTTAGACAGAACTGCGGACTTCATAGCTATATATTTGAATTTTTACTTTTAGAGTACATGAAATTTCTTACTACAGTAAATAATTGCAGTCTAGTTTATCAATTTATTACAAATAAACATTGTTATAAACGTAATAATAAACGTTGCACCTAGCATGTGTTGTACATGTACATGCAGCTTTTTGTGTACAATGACTATTTCTAGCCATGTTCTCGATTCCTTTAGTGCATAATTAATCAAACCTGAGTAATTAATATACGTTACTAAAATTCTGTCTAACGAGAAAAGTCTTTATGGTGTCACTCTCTGACTTTGATAAATTTTTGGTATATTACAGAACATCAAATTCCAAGCAAACGCTTACTTATTTTAGTTGCTGTAACCCCTTCTGAAGGTAGACACGTATTAGCTCACAAAATGTTAGTAATCTTTTTTATTTGTTTACTCAATACCTAATTGAAATACAAGACAACTGTAAACGTATGAATATGTTAGCCTTTAAGGATTATCAAACAATACTGTTGTTTTGTAATTTTCTGTAAATCTACTGATAACATTCTCACTGCCTACGCTATCTCCTTACATTTCGCCAACAATGTGCGTAGTATATTATTTGTAATTTATAAATATGGACTTCTATGGAAGCTACAGGATAAGAATTTTGGTAATTTTTAAAAACCAGCCCTTTAAAATCGTAGAAATAAAATATCGTTATTTTCTCCGTAGTTAAATTTGCTTGTATGGTGAATAAGATTTGAATCAATTATAAACCAGACTTATTCATTAGCCGTCCATGCTAACAAAACCAAACACAGTCAATTTGGATCTACTTGATTTTATATTCAAGAAAGTTGATTATGTCTAAAGACTGTTTCTTGAAAGGTTTTTCAATTAAACTCACCAGTAATTATATTAATAATAAGTTAATTATTACACTTTCAGTTACATTTATTCGAGTCTTCTTAACTATATTAAGATTAAAAGATATTTTACATGCATTTTATAATTATGTATGTTTTCACGTATGTGGTTGTGCGTGTGCTTGGGCGTGTGCATGTGTGTGTGCATGTGTGTGTGTATGTTTGTGTGCATGTGTGTGTGCATGTGTGTGTGCATGTGTGTGTGTGTGTATGTGTGTGTATGTGTGTGTATGTGTGTGTGTGTGTGTATGCGTGTGTGTGCGTGTGTGTGTGCGTGTATGCGTATGAGTATGGGGTAAGTAAGATGGTGCATTTGTATACCATATATGTAGTGAATTATAACATATAAAAAAATTGATTCACACATGTAATACTATTCTAGTGCATAGATGGTAGCAAAAAAACTTAAAATGTTTGTTACTTGCAATGTTTAAGTCACTATATATTCCACTTATATTCATAAGGTACGCGCGTGTATGTGTGTGCGTGTACGACTGCGTAGCTTTGGGTGTGAGTATAGGGTAAGTAAGATCATACATTTATATTAATATACTCAGTGACGTAAAAATTGCAACATCAAGAAGAAGAAGGAATTTCTTAATCAAAGTTGGTAAATCTATTGGGCTGGCTTTAAGTAATAACTGATTAACTTTTGAGGTGAAGTGGTAATGTGATAACGTCGCATTTGCTAATTGTTATAATTTTTTGCTAACTTTTTCGGTCTGTGTTTTGCGTACGATTTGTTGTTTATTTTCATTGTTAATTAACATTATTTTGTTTGTTGTTCTTTTGTTAACGTGTTTTGTTTGTTTGATTATGCCTAGAGTACGGCAACGTCAATTAACGAATTTGACAGAGGTCGAATTATTGATTTGCCCAAAGCTGGTTCTTCATTTGGAGAAATTGCTAACCGTGTAAATCAAAATCGGTCTACTATAATGCGAGTGTGTCGTACATGGTTTGAAGATGTCCAGAAACATCGTAAAAGAGGAACCGGGGCTTGAAGAAAAATGAATGGGCATCAAGATCGTCGCTTAAAACAACTGGAACTTAGAGAACGATTTACCCCTACTAAGGCAGTTTGTGACCAATGGTTTGGTGAATAAGACCATCCTGTATCCCTTAGAACAGTTTATCGCCGAATCCGAATTTTTGGGTTAACATCATATTCTCCGGAACTTGTGCTTCCTTTGACAGCAGGACACTGTGAGGAACGGTTACAATGGTGCAATGAACGATCTAATTGGAGTCTTAAATGGTATCGTGTTGTCTTTAGTGACGAATATAGATTTTGGTTAGGAATCCACGATGGTCGTATGAGAGTCAGTAGAAGACAGGTTGAACGCCGGAATCTTCGATTTACAGTTGAAAGGCATTTACACCGCACTGTGGTTGTTATGGTTTGGGATGCGATTAGCTATGGCAGCAGGTCTTACTTGGTGTTCATTAGAAGAAACATGACATCACAACGATATATTGTGAAAGTGTTTGGAACACATCTTCAGTCACACTTACAAGAGCTCGATGATCCATTATTCCAGCAAGATAATATACGTCTTCATGTAGCAACGTTTTCCTTGAATTTCTTTGAGCAGGCGCAGACTCATCGTTTGACCTGGTCTCCAAGATCTTTAGATCTTTCTCCCGTTGAACATGTATGGGATATAATAAGTAGAAGGTTGCGAAATTTGCAGTGTCCTTCTTTGATTTTGGAGGCCTAGAGACATGAGGTGCAACTTGCATGGAAGGAAATACTCCAAGAGGAGATAAACCACCTTATTTAATCAATTCCTCAGTGTGTAAATGTATAAGTTAGAGAGGCAGCACCACACATTATCAACTGTTCGCGCCAAATGTAGTAAATATTGAAACTTAATTTCTATTAAGCAATGTGAAAGCGCATACTGATTTAAGTAAGTGCAGAGCGTAATCCTTCGCACACCTTTTTAGTTTTTAAAATAATTGTGTTCTTGTTCGTTCGTTAATTGATACACACACACACATCACGTTTGTTTCGATTGTATAAAACTTATCATAAGTTTGTGATTATTGGTAGTAAATTATTATTTTCGCACCTCATTGTCAAGTAAATATAATAGTGTTGTGTTTAAGTTACTTATATACTCGCTAATTGATATCAAACAACTTTATTTTTACAATCTCATCGATAAACCATTAAATTGTAGCATCCATTGTTTTCCCATCCTCATTACCTTTAAAGGCTGTTATCGAGTAGCTGAAGATTCAATTCTTATTCTACCGCAACACAGGTGATTACTATTTGTTATTTAAACGTATATGTCATTATTTTATATACCTTTCGTGAGATAGATTCGCATACAATTCCAGCGACGTATGCAGCCTTTGCGCTTGTATCACGATTAATTTAAATTGCTTATATATTGAACATTTAATAATTTTCGGGTCCTTCGGGATAGATTATTCGTTCGATTACCTAATTATCGTACATTAATAATTATTATTATTATTATTATTGTTATTATATTAACTAAGAGAGATTTTCCTCTCCATTTATTACTATAACATAGGTGAATATTCCTACAAAATTTCATCCGGAAATTTCAACCGCTTGTTGGTGTTGCAATTTCTATATATGGAATGAATTATAACATATTAAAATTGATTCACACATGTAATACTACTCTAGTGCGTAGATGGTAGCAAAAAACGTAAAAGTATGTTGCTTGTAATGTTTATGGCATACATTAGTTACGAATATTATGAATTGATAGGACAGTTAGAAAACGAATTGGTCAATAACGGAATTGACATAATATCTAGACAAAGATTAGATTTTCAGGAGCCGTACAAATATTGGGGAACAAATGCGGTAGAAAATGGACTATTATCTATTCCAAAATCATGTATAAAATACGCAAGTACATAGTATAAAGGTTTGTCATGAGCACATAAATTAGAAGCTGTTGATTTTTGGTATAATGGTAGTGTTAGGGACACTATTAAAAATAGTTATTCTAGCGTATTCGCACTGCTTCGGAGACAATTTCACCTTGAAAGTCATTATCTAGTCTCAAGTAGTGTGGGAAAGTAAGACTTTGATATTTCCAGGGAATTGTAGATGTCATCTACACAATGCTGCGTATGTAGCTGGCTGCAGTGCTAATGAGCGGACTCACTCACTAATTAAGTGAAATTAATTCCCAATCACACACTGCAGCGACTGTGTTCAAACAATGTTCAAGCATCAGTAATTTTATTTTAAAAAGTTACGGTTTAAATACTAAAATTAGGTGCCATGTTATGTGAGTGGTTGAACTTAAAATATGTACAGCAATGTATTTCCTCATATGAATTTTTACAACCCTGTATTGTTCCAATTTCTTAATTTCACCTAATTAGACACTCGCTTTTCTAATTGTAGCTTCCACAAAGTTTGGTTCTCTAAAATTTTATATATTTTTATATTT
Organism: Phrixothrix hirtus; assembly: GCA_024586415.1. Taxonomy (NCBI): domain Eukaryota; kingdom Metazoa; phylum Arthropoda; class Insecta; order Coleoptera; family Phengodidae; genus Phrixothrix; species Phrixothrix hirtus. Next base: position 1,720 of record JAHWXV010284902.1, on the reverse strand, counting down.
CATTATGATTAGTGACTTGTGAAATTTCTGTTTTTAAGATTATTATTGCGCCGTGAGAAGGAAAACATATGTTATCTTTTAATTCATTAATCTTGCAAGTTTGTAGAATATTAAATATCCTTGGTATGTGCATTTCAGCTTAATCAGTATTTGTTATGTATGTCGTGAGTTTGATTTGTAACATAATTTACGTCTAACATTATGACATTATTTACCTGTATCTTATTTTCATATCTAACTTGAAATTTACAAAATTATGGAATTTAATCTACTCCTATCTTAGGTATTTCATGGATTTCAAAATTATCCTGTTAAGTTACATAAATATGAATCGTAACAGGTAGAACCGGCAGCTTGAACATATAAGTTTACGAAAATTAAATCGTAACGTCAATAAAGGTATTGAACAGACTATTTGAATGAAACAAGTACATATAAAGAGAAGATAGCACGAATTACAGACTATGCATTAGATAAGTTAAAAACTGCTCTTGCCGCTGATGTACAAAAAAAAGGCGTTAAAATCATAACAAATTCGCAGAGTAGATTTTAGATTTAGGGATTTTCATACTTGGTTGTATAAATTTCAACTCTTTCATTGAGTTTGTAATGTACTCTTTGGAAGTAGTATATATTTTTGTCAAACACTGCTGCTTCAGTGCACTTAATTTAAATTTCGAATTTCGGGTGCTATATGTGTTGCTAAGGTATCACGGCCACTAGCAACGTATAGGAATTAATTTTAATATATCCATCAAATCCCCTTAATTTTAGTTGTTTTGTCAGTTGTTACTAGTGTTTTGAAAATAAAGTCAGTTTTTAAAGAATATCCAAATTTGTATTGTAAATTTATGCAATTTCAGTGTGTTATATTTTTTAACGTATATAATGTTTACTATAGCTTCGATGTGTTATGTAATGCGGAGTATTCAATAATTGGATATAGCGCTTTTGTAATTCGATTTGGTGCATTGGAGGTTCGTATGAAAATGTACTATTGGCCACCATTCTGTATGACCTGTTTAATTCAAATAAATAGGGTAAGTTCTTCCTTTCGTTAGATCTTAAGGGTCGGTTTTATATTATTTCCCTACCCCCAATTTGGTTGGTGAGAAACCACCAGATGCGTTCATGCACTGATCAAGCAAGCAGATTGGTCTACTTCAGCGTTCCGTTCTCCTGGCTCCCTCAACGAAGGTACGGCTACGAAGATATCCATCTGTATCTGGATCCTGTTAGAACCAGAACGAGCCTCTGTACCGCATAGAGATACTACCTTGCTTCCTAGGGAGATGGTTGCGAAACGTCCGTCCATTTTCACTGCGAGAACTGAAGGAAGTAAAATAAATGTATTTACTTTCTTACTGACTTTTCATCCGAACGTTTGCCAGCTCTCGCTGTTCTTTTAATACATTTACGTTATTTAAATTAGTGAAACATAAATATGCTTTACGCACTATATTATCAGTAGTTAATATTAGCGGGCACGAGCTCCACCGCCACCACTCAAGGTGATAGAGGGAAAACAACATGGCTGATATCAAACTTTTACGCCCACCACTTTTAACATTATAGCAGGGGAAGCATTACATCAAATTTTATTTCCATTTCTGTACTAGGTTGTTGGCGAGAAATATGATTCATGTTTGCTATAGATTTAACCAAAAGTAACCAACCTGTTATAAAAGACAATTTCTAGGGAATTTTTCATATGTGAAGT
>JAHWXV010284899.1:0-10295 GCA_024586415.1 Phrixothrix hirtus | reverse complement strand
TGTTCACTTTTACTGTACCGTGCTTAATTATTTCTTGCTGTAGACACTTCAAATCCTAGTTTATGTAGTATCGCCTAGCCTGTTGTTCCTTTGATACATTCAAAATAACTAGCATGAAATTGTGTGTTCCTTTACGAAGGAACGAAAATGGCCTAGATGCATCGTTAAGACGAGCTTGCAAATCTCGCAGTTGTATCGAAGACCGTCATTTTCCTCAATTTTGTGGGTTAGATATTTTTAAAATTTCCCTCTAAATCTATAGGTTTCTGCAACATCCGGAATTTCCACTAGTATGTAGTATTCCCCCATGTGATCTATAGCTCCTTTCATACATTGAAAATAGCTAGCATGAAATTGTGTGTTCCTTTACGGAGGCTCGAAAATGGCCTAGATGCATCGTTAAGACGAGCTTGCAAACCTCGCAGTTGCACCAAAGACCGTCATTTTTCTCAATTTTGTGGGTTAGATATTTTTCAAATTTCCCTATAAATCTGGTGCCATTCTTCTTATATAAATATTATAACTAAATCTGGTGGCACCCCTCGAAAATCCCCTAGAATCGGGTTTTATAACTAAATCTAGTGAGTTTCTTTCATCAATCTTGGTAACAATCTGCTTAAGATGAGATATCTGCATATAAACCTGTGTGTTAGAGAGAGATAGAGATATTACCAGACTAAAAACAAACGATAACGCCGCTGGCTCGCCTTATCAGGTTCTGTGTGATTATTTATAAATATGTATTTTTTAATTACCTGAGTATTACAATAAAATTTAAATATTCGTTTATTTATTATTAGATGGGAAATTTGTAGTACAACTAACTTCACTTTGGACTTTTAAGTTGATCCTGGGCAGTATTAGGCAGTTTGGCATAATTTTAAAAACAACTAGACATAAGTTACATTACAATACGAGATAAAAGGTTTATCAGCAGTATTTATGCGACATTTAAAACAATATTCGTGACTATGGTTTGTGGTCCAGTGCAAACATCCACTTACTGGATAGATACTAGCAAAAATACCCGAGTTCAAATCTCTGCAGAATTAAAAAATGTGACGTCAACATGTGTGTTGCAAATACAAGTTCTAACATATGAATTATCAGCATGCTTCGTGGTGTAGTGCGTATTGCCGTTTACATGCTTAGATACCAGCAAAAATACTCGAGTTCAAATCCCTGCAGAATTAAAAAATGTATCGTCAACATAGATGTTATAAATACAAGCTCTAACATATGAGCATCAGCATGCTTCGTGGTGTAGTGTGTATTTCCGTTTAGTTTACAGGCTGGATACCAGCAAAAAGTACTCGAGTTCAAATCCCTGCAGAATTAAAAAAATGTTACGTTGCTAGCGCATCATCACCCAATATGGCCGTCTTCCCATCTGTCTAGATCTCTATGTCTATTCAAGATGATTGCGGATTCAATATGGTGGGGGAATTCCAACATGGGATTTTGATTTCGAACTGTCATAGCCCCTCTACCAGCATTATCTGGAAAGCAGGCACTTATTCAACAAAATGAAGCGAGACTTTTATAACATCTAGAATAGGTGTTATAAAAGTCTTGCCCTATATCTCTTACATGATGGCCAAGTAAAATTTTAGAAATGATTGTCAGCTTTAGACTTATATAGTATTTAGAAACGAACAATTTACTTGAAAAATTCCAAAAGGGAGAGGAAAATCTACACGAGATCATTTGAAAACAAAGAATCAGATACAAAGTGTGTTCAGCCACAGAGAACATATGATTGCTGTATTCTTTGACTCTGAAAAGGTAATGGTGCTAGATGGAGACATGGAATCCTGTTGGACCTCTTTGAATGGGGTATGCGTAGTAACCTAGAAGAGTTTATAAAGTGCTTTTTTACCGATAGAACATTTAAAGTGTAAATCAGCAACACTTATTCGTCAAAGCGTACTCAGGATAATGGTGTGCGCCAGGGCTCAGCTTAAAGAATCATAATTTTTACAATTGCTATCAACAACTTAGTAAGGTGAGATGAACAACTAATTCAAAGATGTACGATATGTACGTAAACGAACCAATAATATTGACTGCAGTGAGTTCATGACACAAATGCAAGTAAGAATGCAAGAGACCATTAATATAATAACAGAAGGACAGGAAGAAAGGTATTCAAATTTTCTTTAAATAAGAGGATTACACAAAGAACTAAGATCCATGACTGCAAATTTTAGATAAATTAATTGAAGTAGTGAATACACACAAATTCTTAGGAGTCATCCTAGATTAAAAATTCAGGTGGGCCTTCACATTGAAGAAATTATGGCTAAAACCCAAAAGATAATTAACATCATGAGGTGTTTATGTAGAAGTAAGTGGAAAGCCTACTGGGAGACACTGTTGCAAATGAGCAAAACTAGACCGCATATGTGTCAGCGAGGCAGTCTAGATTAAAGACATTGGATGGTATATAAATTAGTGCGTTAAAACTAGATCTAGGGGCATGTAAAATTCCCCCATGAATCCAAGCAATGGGCTGCTTCTTAATTATGATATAAAAATTTGGGAACAACTACATTACCGAAATCACAAAATTCTTGTCATCAAATAATTACTCAACAAACGCATGAAAATCGATCAACCACAACTAAATTAAGAGCGTTTAGATTAAATAAGTAGAAGTAAACAATATCATATTGATGGACCAGACGCTTTTAAAAGACAATAACAAAGAATTGCTATTGGTTAAAGATCTTGAAGATATTTCAAGATTTGCAGGAACGAATATTATTTACACTGCTGGGCAAAAAACAGAAAAGAGAGCTGGAAACACTTTTACTGTTTTACAAGAAGCTCTCATGGAGCATTAATCCAAACGCTAGAATATCTACAGCTGAGTTGTATGTATCAGGTCATTCAGTCTACTGAGAATTTGGAAGATATAATAACTGTGTTATCTGTATGGATTTCAATAGTTTCCTCCAAGCCCTAAAACAGCCTGAAACGTCGGACTCATTGTTGATACAGATAATGGCCTCACCGTAAGGGCTCAATAACATAGGGAAAAACGTAAACTTTATTTGAGACCCAAGTCACGTAGGTATTATAGACAATGATAGCACTGACCTGTTGGTTAAACAGGCAGCATACGGACTAGATTACTGCAAAGATATCAAAATTAGGCCAGAAGATTTGAGATTATGGAGTAAGAAAATAGAGCAAGACGTCTGGCAGGAGACTCGTGTGTTTCAGATTATTCACTATTTTTGTTACGAAATATAATATAAACTATCGCATCGTCGTAAATATCTCTTACAGTTAAAGCAAACGTTTATTAGTCGTTTATAATTCTCATTGTTTATAGGTTAGATTAGATTATTTATCTGTTTTTAAATGTTTTACACGACTAGTTAATAAAATAGGTAATAGTTTTTATTAAACTAATATACATTTTGATTGAAATCTATACAATTTGATTAAACTATAGCTGAAACTTAAAATACATTGTTGAGAAACTCTTCTGTTGAAACAAATTTTTCTTTTGCAGTCTCTTATGTTTAGCAATTGAAATTCGATGGACAGCTTGTTGTAGAGTTTTGTGCTATTAAAGTTAAACGAATTTGATGTTTTTCGAGTTCTGTAGAGTGGTAAAGGCTATATGTTTCTGAATCTTGTACAGTGTTGATGTATTTCAGTTAGTATCTGTGCTTTGTTTATTTTGATGGAAATGTAACAGGCATGCCAGAATATAGCAGCAGGATAAGGTGAGTATGTTGGCATTTTTTGGTTGATGAAAACCCTTGCACAATTTGTGGATGTTCCTCACAGCATTATTCCATATGTCGCAGTACTATGAAAGTATGTTACGGTAGCTAAGCAGCGTAGTTGTTTTGTTCACAATGTAATTTATTCTTTTTATACTGAATATGAGTGTTTCTAGCTTTTTGCATAATGTGCCTATGTGCTGTGCCCACGTTAGTGACTTGTCGATGGTAAATCCCAAAAGTGAGAGAGTGCTTTGTTGTGAGGTGGTTTGTGTCTTCCCCTCATCCAGTGTTAATTTATTTGCAAACAACAGCTTTCTTTGATTTGGGCCTGATTTTTTGTTTATAATCTTACGGATTACCTTTGTTTTATTTTCAGTGTTTATTAGTTTCTCGGCATCATCTTTTCTTATTTTTTCTATCTTGTTTTTGAAATTTTGTTTTAATTTTTTGTATAAGTTTAGAGATGGTACATCTTTTCTTACTCTGTATATTGTGTGGGATGCATTAATTGATTTTGTAATTTGAGTGGATTTAGGTTAATATATTTTTTTTTATTTGTTATTTGTGTTAACTATTTTTACTGCGAAGTTTTCATTAAGGTGGTTTTGTAATATCTCGTTGAATCGATTGCTAGACATTTTTGCATTTACTGCTTGTATTTGTTCGCATTTTGTTTCTTTTAGGTCTTCTAGAAATTTATTTATATTTGTTTTATTGATTATCCTGGTTTTTTTGTAGTAACTTCTATTTCATTATTTGCCATTACTAATGTTACTGAAGATGTTGTCTATGCATGTGTCTTATTTATTTGTAATCCATTGGATTTCATTAGTTCCTCTACTTCTTGTCTTTACTTTGAGTATTGTAAGAAGTTGATGCTTGTGTCACCTACCACTATGATGTCACTATTGTATTTGTCCTTAATAATTTCTAGTACGAGTTCCACTTGTCTAGGAAATGTTTCCAAATTTCCTAGAGTGATCTATAGAGACATGAAAATTATGTTTATTTCTATGGCATGTATAATTGACATTTCTATATTCTTTTCAATGGAGAGCTTAATTATGTCTAATGAATTTATGTATCTGACATTGTCTTTGGCTAATATAAGACATTCTTCATGTTTGAAATTCTTAAGTGTAAAGTGGTTTGCTATGTTATAGTTTTCTATATTGATACTTTACAGATTTTCTCTGCTTACCAGTGTTCTGTGACACCTTCCATGCTGTGATTTCCTTTGTTTAGCCGATAGCTTAGTGTTTTCACTTTATTTGTTAAGCTTTGGATGTTCAAGTTTAATATTTTATATGTAGTGTGATTTTTATTACCTATTTTCGGATCTAATTCTTTTTTTGGAGAGAACTAGTTTCTCCAAACACGTCTTATGAATTAAAATGTTTTTGTGTGCTAAGACTAAATATACGTTGGTTAAGCCTGGATTTTTTCAGTTAGTTGGTTTTTAAATTCGTAATGTATTTCGTATGTAATGAGCTCCTGGTTGTTGTTCCAAACTTTGCAACGAACTCAGGGTTCATTAACAAATAATATGCCTCGGATAGTCAAGTCGGAAAAATGGGTCCTTGACCTTTGGGTTTGTATAACGGATTAAGTTAAAATGTAAAGTTATGTACACACGGATTATATTCAGAAAGTTTCAAAGCTATTCTGGTTACTGATATCAGCTTTATAGTATACTTTTGCTTTTGGACCTTACTGTATATGCAGGCATATAAAATTATTAATTATACTTTGATTTATCAAAAGATTTTACAGGTCTTCGTAGATGTGCACGTTTGTATTTCTATAAAATACATGCTTGTACTATTTATGATGTACATCTCGAAAATAATATTTAGAAACGATTTATATATTTCTAATTGTGATGTTTAACTAATGATTTATTTATTCTAGATGAGCTTGTATTCATTTCATATGAAATTGTATAATTATGCTTTGCTTATGTTTGTCAAAAATTTCATGATAGCTTTTAGGCAACTTTACTAACAATTGCATGTAGTTTAACACTTGTCACACTTAGCGTGTTTATTTATTTATTCCTAGTATAATTTGTAATAATTAGACTGTAGAAAATTAACAAATATTTAATACAGATGTTAAAAGTTATGTACAATAAAGGAAAATGTTTCAAGTTTAATTTGAATTTACAGAATTCTTTATTTTAGTTTATTCCGTGTCATTTATCCATGTCACCTCAATATAGGTGTCGTTAATATTTGAAATTTACTAGCTTTCGGACTGTAGATGTCGTTTTACGTTATGTCGGTAATGCGTTCGATCAATATCATTGATTTAATAGCTGATTTCGCAAAATGGATGAAGAACAGTATGGATTCTTATTTATTTTTGAATTCCTACATAATTTAAGGTGCGCGAGTGTTTTAATAACTACCATAGCTAGCAGTTTGTTTACAAATATTACAGTGTTTATTTGGGTTATATTTTGTGCGACGAGACACGTGATATGTCTGCAATGGAGAGTGACGGGGGCAAGAAAGCAAGTTTCTCTTCCCAACAATAATAAGGTAAAGGAGACGGGATAAAATATTACTTTCATCCGCACGGATATTTACACTGCCCATTTATAATCGATCTAGCAGGTAAAACAAAATTCCTAACTTTTAACACAACGTTTGAGAATTAATATGGTTCTTAGAATTACGTAACCAACTTAATCAAATTAAAACAAACGATTCTTGTAACCAGTTTTAATTATGAAAAGTAAGTTATTGAAGGATTAAAATAATCGGAAATCCTGTATAGAATGCAATTTTTCTTAATCATTTGAAGACAAAATGCGTTCTCTTAATTCAGAATCTCGCTACGGTAATTTGTATTTCATAAAAGGATTAGTTTGTTTATAAATATAAAATACAAATATTCTTATATCTAGGCCGAGTACTTGTTCAGAATGAACTTCAAATGTACTCTGAAATTTATAGCTTGCAGCCCGTTATTTATATGTATTTGTAATCTAATTGGCGACAGAGAAAAATGACACATAGTAACATTTTTCGCCAAAAGACGTAAATAAATAAACATTTCGAATTACATAATTACATCAGTTTTTCTAGTAATTACTAACGGTAAATTGGAGTTCTCAAAATGCTTTCATATTTAAAACAAATTAATTAAGCAAAACAGGAAGGCAAATTTTGCTCTTTCAAAACTCATTACACCTATAGGTTTTTAAGTCTTCGAGCATTTAATTGTTACTTATTCCATATGCTGTATTAAAGCTGTCATAAATTTGTACATTAGTTCTACTGGGAGCCTCTCTGATGCTAAGAGTCTTCTTATACTGACGATTGTGTGTTCTTCATAGTGTTGGGATGGTGATTTATCAACTAGATAAGCCAGGTAGAGACTAAAAGCCTCCGATATGCCGTGTTCCCTCAATTTAGCAATTTGGTATCTGTTATCCCCTAATTGTGGCTGTTGGGTTAGTTTCACTATTGGTGGCGTGAGGGAGTCAATGTTTGTGGGAATGGAAGTTGGCGTGTTTAGGTTAGTTTAAATGTTTTCTTTTGGTTGAGGAAATGCTGTTTGTTCTATACATGCTTTAATAAGTGGTATTGCTGTATTAGGCAAGGTTATCATGGGCGATATGTTTGTATTATTGAAACCACCGCTTACGAAGGTTATCTTTTGCCAGTTTGTTGTTTTATCTTTGTCATGTCTAGTATTTGTTAAGATTTTCTTTTGCATATTTGATGTATTCCTGTTTATGTTATTTGTACTTGAGGCTTGGACAGGCATATGTTGTTCGTTGGCCTGTGCAAAGTTATTACTGTTCTGAGATTTGTTTCTATTTGTTTGTATTAAATAATTGAGGATATATTTGAGGAATGGGCTATTACTTCTATGACTATCCATGTACAACATATTCCTGCAGAATGTAGGTTGATTTCATTTAATAATTTAGTTTTATGTGATAATTTTGTACGTAGGAGTTTCGTGTCGAGTATTCTGCGAAAGGTTTGAACATAAAGAGAATATTGGCGACTAATCTTATTGCAGGAAGAAATATTCATTGTTGCTTTCTAAAGCCTGCAAAATAATTTATTTCTCTTAGCTCTAGAGGGGTAAATTAAAATTTGTTCTGAGATACTTGCGGGTCAATATGATCAAATATGGTAAACCACGAATGTATTTAGTTAAAGTAAAACAATGACCACAGAACAACTTTAGAAAACAATTATAGATAATATAGTCTACGTGAAGATGATAAAATCTTTATATTAACTGTGACAAGGATAAAGAAATAGCAATTTCACCAAAAAAAAAACAAATTGCAACAATTGCATGATAATTTAATGAATACTTCAGAATTTAAAGATTAAATGATATTCTTATAGAGCTCTAAAGACAAAATTTAAAATAAACTACTTTTTTGTGAAGTTCTTTCTAATGTAAAATTCTAGCGCCTAGCTATTTTATTAAAAATTATAGCATCTTTTTTGAAAGGTATCATGTGCGTATTACTTTAAGGTAAAAAATAAAATTAAAAATTGTTACCTAAATTGAGTAATCCACTTTTGAGAAGCTTTAGATAATTTATCAATTAAGTTCGCATGAATTATTCATACACTTTTATGTTTAAGCGACGATCGCAAACACTTATTTTAATATTTTCGGTTAGACTCCTTAAACATTTTAAATCAAATCATGAAATACCCTTATAAATATTCCAGCTTTGGAAAAGAATATGTGTTGTAATTCATACTGCAGTATGATTTTTATATAAAAAGCAAGTAGAAATACTTTAATTACCTAATTTGTTTAGTAGGCAATTCACTTTCGCCCCAAGCACCTCTAATTTCATATAGTTTTGTTTTATTAACGTTCAGTTTTCAAAATTTCAATTCTATAAAGATCTTCTTACGCATTTACGTTGGCGTTGGCGAATACGCTTTTTAATCTGCGGGTTCGGCAGATGTTTAATTATACTTGGTATAATTATCTATTGATTTTAAACGATTTAATTAGTTTAAGCGTGGGTTTAGTGTATATAATGAACAAATGCTAATTCATTTTAATCTTCGTTGTATACATTTAATTGGTCTGTTTTCATTGATGTAATAAAATCTAAAAGATCCAATGGTCATAATTTTGATTCGGCTTAAAATAAAAATATGTACGTATGTATTGTTATCTCTCTTAACTTCAATTTAATATTTTTATAAGTCGAAAGACTCAAAATGTATTAAAGGAATGTAAATCAATGATCATGTAAAGAAAGATAAATATATACGACAGTTGTACGTGATCATCTGGCCCAGAGATGGCGCAAGTAGGACCATATGCCTATGATATTTGACAAATAAGGTCCATTATTTGTTATGCGGTAAAGTTTCAGACGCGTGTATCCAGTCGTTCATGTGTGGCGAGCGAGTGAAGACAACAAGTTGTGACAGTGTCTGCAAAATGGATAAAATTGAAATGAAGACTGAGATAAAATACTTTCTTTTAAAGGGTTTAACACTTTAAAGGATTCTTCACCTTCATTTTTGACGGTAAAAGGGCGAGATCTAGAATTTAACAGAGGCTGTACGTCTTCGAGATCCGCTACGTCCAACGAAACTATAACAAAAATCCGCAATGATCACTGATTAAAGGTACGTGACCTTGTTGACACTGAAAACATATCAATAGACCATATTTACTACATTTTACAGTCGATTAGAAACGTATGCGAATAAATATGCCGCATTATGGATTAAACTTGTATAAACGCGATTCTGCTAAGTTTTTTCGACGTTTTATAATGGTAGATGAAACACGGATTCACTATTATACACCAGAGTCAAAGAAGCAGTCTAAATAATGCATGGGACCAGGTGACAATGTACCAAAGAATGCGACATCAGTTCCATCAGCGGGAAAAGTCACAGTTTTCTGGGATTCTCGTGGTGTGGTGATTATGAACTACTTGGAAAAAGGAGTATTGCGCTGCACTACTGGACCAATTGAAAAATGCTATTCAAGCTAATCGTTTGCATTTGGCCAAAAGAAGTGTTTTTTCACTACGATAACGCGAGCGGTTACCGCAAAATTCCACTTACGCCGTTTTGGTTTCTAGTACTTACTTTCTCTTCCTAAGCCTAAAGAAAAGGCTCTCTGGATGAATATTCACGTCAAATGATGATGTTAAATCTGCGACAACCGCGTATTTTGCAGAATTCGATATAACTTCTTATTCTGATGGTATTAAAAAGTTGGAAAGTCATTGGTCTAAATGTATTGAATTTCATGGTGGCTATGGTGAAAAATAAAAAATAAAAATCTTAAAAATCTTATGTCATTTTTGTTAGGGGGATAATTTTTCAAACAACCCGCGTATACTGGATTACCTATCGTAAAATGAGGTGAAGTTGACTGATTTTTAACTTTTTGGCTGTATAAATTGGCAATAAAATTATATGGAATTATAGGTATTGTTTACTGCATTAATCTGAGTCTGTTAATACTAATTAATCGGATAGCGTGCGTTAATTTTTATCAATGCAGCAAACGTATTATTTAAACCGTTTA
>JAHWXV010284897.1:0-14348 GCA_024586415.1 Phrixothrix hirtus | reverse complement strand
TATATATATATATATATATATATATATATATATATGTATTATAAAAGCTCAAGGGATTCTTTGCACACGCACGCAGACCTGCGCACACCTGCTCACACGCGCGGTACATAATGCCTCTGAGAGGTTTCTGCTTTACCTAATCTGGGGTTTGTCCATTTGTATTTTGCTTTAAATAAATTGTTAAGTACCCCGGTATTAAAGCAAGTTATATAAGAATATTCTTTACATGTGCTAGGGCTAAGTTTGACGAACAAAAATCGTTAGAGTATCTGGGTCGAACTAGTGAAACTAGCACCCGAAATCCTTGGTGAAAAAGATACAGTGGAAGGTTCTAGGCTGGTCTTGGCTATCGTTGGCCATGAGATAGCCCTCAGTCATAACTGGTGGTGCAAAATAATAAGCTTTTATTTTCAAGATATGAACATACGTTAAAGTTAATATTTGGTAAGTTATTTAAAATATATTGTAATAATAGTACATTGATTTTCTCTTTCTATGGTTACAGTACGTTGCAATAGCATATGTATAATGTAATTTAAAAGGAAGTATTTCCGGTAATTGAGCCTAACTGTAGTGAGACGTATGTGTAATAGAAATGGACCAAGAAATGGGATGAGAAGATTGTTAAACAATTAAAGAATACATTATTTGTTAAGCTTCTTTTGTTTTAAATATTATATACCTATGTTTAATTTTAATGGATTTAGTTATTACTTACTTCTTTCGAAACCGAGTTTAACTGTGTTTATGATTAATAATTAATAAATAGATAATTTGCCTTTCTTGATCATTATGCAGTTTATAATGCATAATGTATTTAATTACTAGGTTCCGATGTAAGTATTTATTTTTTTATATTTAAAAATATTTTTTGTCTTATCTAAGTAATTGAAAGTAATTGAAAATTAAATTATTTAAAAAAATGATTTTATTAAAAATCCATATAAATCACAGCGCGGTAATCTTTAATTCAGATTGAGTAGTTTACCAAATGAGTTGACGGACCAACTTTCTCAACACGTGCTATCCAACTACATTAATTTTGATTCATTTCCAATTTTAAAGCGCCGTATCAATAACCTAAGGTAGTTCTTTGACAGGATGACAGATGTTGGACATTTTATTCATTGTTTTAATATGGGCTACGCATATCCTAAAATTTCACACAATATCTGCCTCATATCAAGAAATTGACTTAGATTATTGTAACGTCATTTTTACATTCGAATTGATGTACTTTAAAATAGTTGGATAGGATGTTCTTTAAGAGATAGTCTGTTAGCTAGTTGGCAGAGCACAGTCTAGAAAAATGAAGGTTATGGGTTCAACCTTCCAAAGGGACCCATTTTTCTAGTTTTTTATTGAAATCAGTTTTAAAGGATTTTAGTTTCGAAATATTTAATTAATTAAATTTATATCGGTTTTTTAGCGTGTCGTAATTGCAACTTTGTAAACGCCTACTTGAGTGTCATCATGCCATTCATTATTCAAATAGGTTGCATATTAGTCGTGTTTTTTATTACTCGAACAATGGCTTGAGCATACTAACTGCTTTCTATTTAGAGAAAATAAATGAATTTTATAGTAGTTCAGCCAGTAATTACTATTTTTCTGCAACTTTAAAGCAACTAGTGTACTCCAGTCGTTGTTCGAGTAATAAAACAAACACGGCCAATGAATTTATTGTAGCACAGAGTACTACAATAAATTTATAAATTGGGTAAGGAAAAATATTATTCACAATTTTTTACCAAGGAAATGGGCATACTTCGCATATTTAGCTTAAATAATAATTCCAAGCTATTCAATGGTAATATTACTTTACATTTCGGCTTCTCATTGTTTACACTATCAGATAAAATTTTTGGACGTTACACAGATACTAATTAATCATTATAGCACTTGCCATATTATCGACCCCGGTTGACGCTGAGGTCGATGATGCCCCCTACGCGTGCCATACTAGATATAATTCCAATCCTTGTAACATAATGGTATATTACGATGCAAGATCGGTAGGTGCCTAATCACAGGTCGAGAATAAGTAGAAAAACGAGATGGGAAGGTCGGAGTTTTATTTTTTCGAGACTCGTTCAACTAAAACACTTAATGATCGTGTGTCGTCCACTATTTTTCGCGCTAATGACAATTATGAGCCAATTGCGATAATTTGATGTCAAATCTTTACTCCGTTTCATATTAGTACAAGTACCGTCATGAACCGTAACGTACCTATTATAGTAGCGTAATTATGACAGCCACAACAGTTGGGGAAATATATCAGAACGTGACAATCAACATAGTCAGTAAATGTACAAAAATACGTCAGTAGCGAAAAATTATCTATCATTTATTCATATTGTAGCTATCACGCTCTATGTTAACTGTCAACGATTAATATAAGCTGTTTAAATTTTGCAAGTCTTTATTAATAATTACGTACGTGCATAGCTGCCTATTAACGCTCTACCAATACAGGCATATTTGAAATACACCTAATTTATTCGTAAGTACGTAATCTTACATGTGGTAAACAAGTGTTACGTATGCGAGTTTCATATGTACAAAATCAAATCCACAACTGTTGCGGTAGTCACTTTACGTTTTTAATGTAAAATCAATAACTGTCGTATTGATTAATATTACCAGCTTTTATATAAGTAATAAAAGTTACAAAAAGATTAAATGTAACGAATTAATATTTTATAGTGTGTTATTCGTAAGCTCTTCATTTGAAACTCCACTACATTATACATAATTCTTATTATAATTAATATGATGTATGCGAGGATTGTAAGTATTGAAACTAATAATTTTTTACTTCAATTTAACCTATCTTAATTTCATCTGATTAGGCAGGTTATAAGCTTATAAAAGGACTTAATATATTTTTGAGACAATTTATTTAGATGGATAGTTTTGTTGTAAAACTTTGATACTAGCGTAATTTAAGCTTCGCTCCAATTGAGAAAATAGAAATTTGATTTATGCGACTGTACTATTGCAGCGATCTGAGCGATTTTGGCCGAAGGCAATATTTGTATCGAAAACTAAAAATTAATAGTTACAATTATTTGAACTTTAAATTTGGGATGCGGTCAAGGTAAGCTATTGGCAAGCCTGCAGTAACACTCTATTCAAAACGTTTTTAACCCAATAATAGCCAACCATCGGTAAAAGGTACATCGGCTCCGATTGTACCCTAGGACGGTCATAGGTTGCGGTACTAATAATCTATAAAGTAAGCAGCTGACCGTTATGTGACCGGCTGGTGGCCGCAATAAACTAAATGCTGTGGTTAGGTGTTCGAAGCCGGTGGCGGCCTATTATTGCATTAACTGGTTAACCATACAATCTGCCGTAGATGACGCAGCCAAAAACGTTTGTTGGTTACCTTGTGATTTTGAATTTGATAGGAAGATGTTACTAGAAATGGATATGCCTAAAGTCTTTGAAAGAAACTAAACCCAATTCTTGAGGTAGTTCGTAGATATACAGGGTGTTCGGAAAATGCTCAGCACAGTTTGAGGGCTGATCCTACATCAAAAAATAATGTGGGTAAATCATTTATAAAAATGTCGAAATCTCCATGGTTACCAATATAGATACGGGGGTACAAAGGGAGAATTTTAACATCTATTTTTTGCTCTAGATATCTTAAACTTTTACCAATTACGTTTTTACTTGGCACATAAACTAATCTCGATAGATAAAATAATTGTAGGGTAAAAATAATTCTTTTGAATACCGTTAGAGGGCACTTTACCTAAACTGCAAGATTTATTTTTTTCGTAACTTTTTATTTCGGCACATAATTTAATAAACAATACGTCATTTTAAAGGCAATAAAAAGTTTTAAAAATAATATACACTTTGTTGAAGTAGATAAGCCTCGCCGGTTAGTCACAAATCTGTTTCAAAATGTTCATCAGTTTATACTTTGTCTAATTTGCATCCAAGAATCAAGTTGCCATGAATCTAATGTTATGAATTTCGACAGCTAATGCTAGTTTAATTACAAGTAGAAATAGTAAACTTTTGTATAAACGAAACTAAATTAATAACTAAGCGTATTCCAATATAAACCATTATTCAAATACACAGTACCATGATATGCATTTCTGTTGCGGAAGAGCGAACGGAAATGCAGAATAGGTACGACGATTTTACATGGAAACCTATCCTGATAGAAATGTTCCGCATGCCCAAACATTTATACATGTTCATAGAAGTCTTGATGAGGTAGGATCAATTAATAACAGTAACCACGAAAGAGGCAGACCAAGGTACACAAGAACTGTAGAGAGGTAAGACAGAATACTTGAATTTGTAGAGGTAAATCCTATCACAAGCACAAGAAAAATAGCTTCCAAAGAAGGCATTGCCTCTTCTACTGTTTGGGAATGTCTGCATGAAGAGCTTCTTTATGTATTTCATGTCCAAAAAGTTCAGGCGCTTTACGAGGATGATTTTCAGTTACGGCTGAATATGTGTAACAGTATTTTGCAAAAATACCAAGTCAACAATCGATTTGTTGATATATTATTTACAGACGAACCGGCACCTAGACGAGGTGGCATTGTTAATTTTCGTAATAGTCATCAATGGGCTTATGACAATCCACATGCGACTGTAGAAAAGAATCATGAGCGGCGGTTTTACTTGAATACATGGCCTGGAATTATAGGGGATGGGCTGATGGGACCCCATTTATTTTATGAGTCACTAAATGGAGAAGTTTATTTAAATTTTTCTAGAAATGTGCTACCTAGTTTTTCGGAAAATGTTCCTATACAAAGAAGGCTGAATATGTAACTTGTTCAAAATGGCGCTCCACCCGATTTTCGTGCGGGAGTACGCAGATACCGTAATAAAACATTTCCTGGTAGGTGGATTGGGTGAAGCGGGCCATTACCTTGGGCACCGCGCTCACCAGATATTAATCCCATGGACTACGTTTTTTGGGGCCGTTTAAAGACTTTAGTGTATGATGAGCCTGTAAATGACGTAGAAGATTTGCGATAAAGAATAATAATGGAATTTAAGAGGAACCCAACGAACGACGAAATTTGTCGACCGCACTCTTATCAAGAAATGGGGCTTCAAGTATAGATCGCATTGCAGATTCGGACATTCAAGAACGGATGTAGGACTACAAACAAGGTTATAGATAGCTGTTATGGGACGTAACAATCTTAAGAAGGGGGCAGTGTAACAAAATTAGGAATAATAAAATTTTTTAGAATTCCAAAACACTTCATCGAACTAAAATAGTATGTAATCACTAATGACTCATTACTGCAGTCCATATCTCATTAAATTCAAGGTTGCAGCAGAAGTCATGGCATTGCAATTTATTATTCCATGTTGTACATTGACGTTCCTTTAGCTTTGAGTTTTGATAAGAACCTTGTGTTGTCAAATAGCTGTTATGTACAAATAGAAATACAAACGCCTATTATTAAGTACTATAAAATAAATTTTTAAGCGAATATGAGTATATAGAACATTGTTGTTAAAACAATTAGTTAGTTTCATTATGATATCGAAAATTTTAGAGTTTTAATAAAAATAAAAGCAGAATCTACTTCTTAGATATTAATAAATAAGACGAACTTTGAAAGGAAATGTTTTCGACCTAGTTTATAAGTCTTTAAATTTGATTGATGTACATTATAATTTAATAGATTAAATTCTTTTGTTACTTTCGCTTTATACGGCAATATTGAAAAATTTAAATGCTCTCAAAATAATAAATACAAGGCTTTTATATTAAAATTCCAAATTACATTCTAAGTGAACGTTTATTAATATAATATATAATTATGTATAACGCTAGTATTGCCCTATAGCTGTATATTATTTAATATTTTGTATATATTGCTTGATAAACTAATTTCTAGTATTTGAGTTATTATAAAATTTTGATTGTAAAAAATATGCTATCCTTGTTTTAATATATTGGAGGATGGTGAAAACTGATCCTGTTTGTATGAACCAAATTACTTATAGATTACAAGTTTTGAATCAACCGGTCCTAACTTGAATTTATCTACATGTTGTGTTTTAAATGAATAACATATTTGAGGGAGATGACGTGTCTGTATTTGCAATTTACATTTTTCACAAGAATAGGTTCCTTAGTTAAAGCGCCAAACATATGAAACGTATATACAAATTTGTAAATTCACTGTTTGATAATGGCACTATGTTAAAATACTTATATAGTGTATTACTGAATTGC
Organism: Phrixothrix hirtus; assembly: GCA_024586415.1. Lineage (NCBI taxonomy): Eukaryota > Metazoa > Arthropoda > Insecta > Coleoptera > Phengodidae > Phrixothrix > Phrixothrix hirtus. The sequence goes on along the minus strand of JAHWXV010284897.1, from coordinate 8,104 downwards.
TGTTATTAATTCTGATTTAATATATCATTAATAGAGCCAATTACAATATACGCTACCTTCCTACTTGGAAAGTTAAAAACTGACCTACCGTAATATTATGGTGAACATTTTGTTAAAAAATGTTGCTTGAATTTATATATTAAATCGATCATCGCCCTACAGATTTTCGAGACTATATTTACGCTGATGATCAACTTGAACAAATAAGAAATTGAAACAACAGTTGTTTAATTTTTAGGTTGGAAATGGTGCAGTCGTTCTACTGTTACGATTATATTGAAAACAAATACCATTTGTGATTTCCACATTAATACTCCGAACTTTTTCACGTCATTACTGACCGCTACTTATTAAGAAGTCTATTCTCAAATTGGCAAATATATTAAACTGATCACTTACGTATAATCTTTGTTAAGTTGTCGTTATGAAGCGCTGTTCATTTTAATGCCTCTTGTTTATCGATATTAATTGAGACTAATGAAAAAATCAAATAATTCTGGAAGTAGTTGATGCTAAAGGAGCTTTTAGATATACCATTAAATGCAGGGACGAAGTAAACGCAACAGTAAATAACAATTCTAAATTAATGAAGTCTTAATAATTCTCAGATTGCATTATTTACATCAATGAAGCAAATACTCAAATATTGCTATCAAATTTTATTATAAATTAAGAATAGTTAAAGCACTAACTAGCTTTATTGTATTGGCTTAAATAATATAAACTTTTAATACAAACCTTACTATTCATACTTAATGCAATTTGCAATTTTGTACGCTGAGCAATATTCTAATGCACTATAACTAGTTTATAATTACTTTAAAGATAAATCGCAATTGTAGCGTAATACTTATTGCAAAAACTGCCTTGTAAAGTATTGTCATTTAGTAAATGTTTGTATCCTAACTTCTGCTAAATTCTATTGGCGCCACACTATCCTTATTACAATATTTTGATATACTTTTTGCTTTATTGACAATTTCTTTCCTTTATGACGCTGCACCTACGATTCAAATTAATGATAGTGGTTCAATAGCAACTTGTATTTGAGAAACCATCCGTCTCCTAGAGATGAGGTTTTCTTAAAATTCTCAGGGTTTGATAATTCGGTAATTGTCGTTACAATACGGTTATTTGAGAAAGTAGTAGCCCGTGGGAAGACTCCAAAGAAACAAAGTAGAAAATCAAACGCGTTGTTTCTTGGTGCAAAATGACAAGAAAATCAAAACATAGAGACAATGAATACAGGAATTACAACGAAAGTATTGACACTATGGAATCTTGGTGAATATACGTATTATAAATATCTTCAGTGTTGCATTATTTGAAGCTTTAAATAGATATCGAAATCTAAATATGGAGTTAAACGCAGCTAAAAGTAAGGATCATTAATAAGTAGAAAATAACTAGTCTTTGCAAGAAATACTAAACACTGTCAAACGTTTTGAATTAACACAATAATTAATAAGGAATACGTAAACTAACATCTTTAACAAATACTATATTTTTAAAAAAATATCCATCTAGGGTGTCACGTAGAATGACAGTAATTGAATCAATTTGGCAATTCAATTATGACTAAAACAAAAAAGAAAACAGACAATGCGATTGAATTAAAATCTATTAATTCAAATCTATTCTTATATCAGAGTGTTGCCACATAGAACAGCTTGTTCTATATAAACGGAAAGACCATTTAAGGAGCCTAGTTCATATAAAACTTGTTTCATAGCTTTAGATAGCGGACTCGATGCCGTGGTCCATCCCCATATTTTAGCTATGCGCTGCATAGATAAATTGCAAGTACTTTTAACCCTAGAACACAAACCTTCGCAAATATTACGACTATGTTATCGCATTTTGTCGTGTACTACCGATTGGGGTTGAGTAATGCTTCTAAGCTCTAATAACTTTTTATACAATACTATAAGTATTACTGTGGTTGAAAGTTGCGTCTGTAGTTATAATAGTATTTTATGTGAAAAGGTGTTGGTAGTAAATTTTACGAATAGATTGTAATAACGTAACTTTTTATATAAGACAATATTTAACTTGAAGTTTGTGAACATACAAGTTTGGAAAAATGTCTTCTAGTTGTAATACGAAATATTCTCGTGCTTTAAGATACGATGACCTTGAAAATATATTATACAAATAATGAAGCAAACAATGCTATTTGGGAGGACATAAGTAAAAGTGACGATAATGAAGGATGTGAAATACTAGAATCTAGAGAGGGTGAGAGTGAAGATGAACCTTTAAACCAAAGTTTGGAATATACTGTTGCGGAACAGCAAGGAATTTCAATATCAATAAAAAGACCTACTCTTGAAATATGACCCAACCAACTTCAAGCAAATGCTACACTGTCAACAAGCACTGCCGATTACCCTTCAAATAAGCCCAATAATGAAGACTTAACAAATGAAAACATTATAGTACCTAGAAAAATCAGTCTGAGAGGTAAAAACTGACATCGTTGGACAACCAATTGTAGATTAAGGGTTGGCAGAAAACCTTCCAGAAATGTAATACCCATTATTCAACGAAGCAAAAATGCTAGGACTCCGTTAGAAGGTTTCTCTTTACTATTTACTGATAACATCATAAAGTCAATAATAAGGTATACAATTGCAGAAATAAAATCAAAACGTTTTAATTATATAACAAAAAATTTACAATTAGTGAAACTAGTAAAGATGAAATTAAGTTATTATTTGCTTTGTGGATATTGTTTGCCACAATGAGAAAAAATCATTTATGTACAAGAATAATATTTAACTCGACATTGTGCGGAAATATATATAAAGCAAGAATGAGCTCAGAACGACTTGAAATCCTTCTTGCATGTTTTCGTTTTGATTACAAGAAGATTAGATCGCGGCGGAATGAAAAAGATGATTTCGCTGCTTTTCGTAATATATGAGTCATATTTATTGAAAACTGTACACGTTCATTCAAGCTAGGATATTATTTGACGATAGATGAGCAACTAATAGCGTTCAGAGGTCGTTGCCCGATCAGGATGTAAATCCCGAATAAACCCGCCAAATACGGCATAACAATTGTAATGGTATGTGACACAAAAACAAAGTACATGTTTTGTTGTACTCCTTATATTAGGAAAACAACAAATACGAATGGCCAACTATTAGCAGAGTATTTTGTAACTGAACTGATAAAAAGAATTCAATGTAGTAACCGCAATGTAACGATAGATAATTGGTTCACCTCTATACACTTGGCCGAAAAGCTTTCAAAAGATCCCTATAAGATAATACTTGTCGGCACAATAAGAAAAAATAAAATGGAGATACCACCACAACTTTTAGAAATTAGTAAGCGCAAACCACGTACATCAATGTTTTGTTTTGATAAAGAAAAAGCTTTTGTCTAAGAAAAATAAAAATACAGTGCTACTCTCAACAACCCACCAAGGTTTAGTTCTATCACCAGCAAGTAATAAACTAGATATAATTGAGTTTTATAACTCCACAAACTCCGGAGTGGACAAGTTTGATCAAATGTATTCAAATATGATCAGTAGTTGTAAAACGCGTAGGTGGCCATTGTGCATGTTCTACCGAATGCTTAATATAGCTTGCATAAATTCCTACATCATACATAATCATAAATTACAAAAATAAAAACAAAGGTTAATATCAAGGAGCGTTTTCAAGAGGGAGTTGCATCACTTACTTCTGCTACCATAGTTGGAAAACCGAAATTTGTGTTCAACCTTGCCTAGACCAATTCGCCAAGCATTAATCAAATTCCTAATGTCGATGCAACACATAGAGTCACCATTCCTAGTGTAAAAGACAAACGTGCAGTATGTTCATTTTGTTCCTATGAATTCAGAAAAATGACAACTACCTATTGCGCCTCCTGCAAGCAACTTTCTGCGTTAAACGCCGATCCAAATGTTGCTCACGATGCTGAATTTATTATTTATTTGCATTATTCGGTTAATTTTGAATGTACTTTTTTAAATATGATTTAATAAAGTTATGATGTGAACACTAGTATAGTACATAAAATCTAAAATTAGGCGTACCCGTAAATTTTACAAACGTTTGTGGTAATGGTATTTGTAGAACGGTTTCTGCTCTAGGGTTAAGATATGGAGAACTGTTTACCTTTAGAACACAAAAAAGACTATAATGAGGTCTTACATAACTTTATTGTATTAAAACAGTTTCAACTTCATGCCGCAGACCAATAGTGTCTAAAGGCGGGTTCTGGTGCCTCACTTCCTCACCTCTAGCATATCAAATAATAATGTTGCCATCTCTCTCTATCAAATGTGTTTATATGGGCCTGTTTCGCTCCATGCATGTGTGTTACCAACGCCAGCGGAAACAAGTCACTAGATTTTGTTACAAATCAAATTCAACGGATTATTTAGGAATATGCCACTAGGTTTAGGGATACTGTCAGGGGATCTAGAGCTGCCAACAGTCATAAAATTTACTAGAATTAGGGAGATTGTTAGGGGATTTAGAGTTGCCAAATATCATAGGAGTTACTAGATTGGACTGTCAAGGGATTTCAGGTTGCCAACAGTCATAGGAGCTACTAGATCTAGGGAGATGTTGAACCACCAATAGTTAATAAAGATCATTAGATTTGACGGCAAATTTGAAATGCATCTGACCGGAAAAATCGAGTAAAATTACAATCATCGATACAACAACGAGGTTTGCAAGCTCGGTTTACCGCTGCATCTACAGAACTTTCACTCCATCGCAAGGGATCTCACGATTTCGATCCAGCTATTTCAGCATATCAAAGAAGCAATACGTCACACAGCATATCTATCTAAAGCGAAGGTGATAAGATACCTTTGATGCAAAATTACGCATTTTTGGACCTGAGTACCCTAATAAGAACTAATTTTCTAATCCGCGGCGTAGTACTGCTATTCTTGCCTCAGGCAAGACATTTTCGAATTATACCGCAACGCGTTGTGAAAAAGCTCACAGCAGTATAAAAAATATGTCTAGACTCATAAGAAGCCTGCTAACAAAATACAAAAATAAATCCCACCTCTGTGACGGTTGTCTAATTAATTTTATCTCAGAAGATAAATTACTAAGACACAAGTAGTATGATTGCAATCATATATCCGTTAAATTACCAACCACCGACCTGCGAACAGATACGTATGGAAACGGAATTCCAGGCAAAATCTTAAAGCTTGAATCACTTGAATAGAAATTAGAGCTGCGTTTTGTAATATTCGCCGCTTTTGAATCTCCTCCTATTCAAAATTGTCAACCGAAAATCGAAAAACCGTATACCGAAAAGACGCACGTTGATCAAACTTTCTCTTTTGGATACTATAATAAAAGGCAATTACGGCGAATCATTAAATAAATACGTCACATATAGAGGATAAGGCTGTACCCAGCATTTTCTAAGTGGCTCGAGGACGACATCAAACGCCTTTACAATAATAATTTAAAACACACAATTCCAATGGCTAAACTCACAGAGAACGAAGAGCTCGCCCATAATGTGACTCAGAACTGCCATATATGTGAGAAGGTTTTTAAAGGAGGTGAAAATAGAGTGCGCGACCACTGTCACTTAACTGGAAATTTTATTTCGGTACCCTTTCACAACTTATCCAATCACGACGCGCATTTATTCGTAAAAGCGTTCAGTAATGATGAAAGCAAAATCTATATCATTGCTGAAAATAAAAAAAAGTACATATCCTTTTCTAAGCACGTCGTAGTTGATACAAAAACTAACTGATGAGCGAAAATGGAAAATAAATACGTAAAAATAAGATCTTTAGACTCGCTTTGGTTTATGCCGACGAATCTTGACAAATTAGTGAAAAATTTAAGTAATGAATAATGCCGGGCTATACGAAACTGTTTTCCAAAGGACTTTGAACTTATGAGAAGGAAGGGCGTATTCCCGTACTCGTTTTCAGACTCATTTGATAAACTAAACTATGATCAGCTACCAACACGCGAGAAATTCTATGATAATCTGAACGAGAGCCACATTTCAATACAGGATTATGTTCATGCGCAAAATGTCTGGCGGGAATTTAACATCAAAAGTATAGGCGAATACAGTAATTTGTATACAAAAACGGACATTCTCTTGCTTTCAGTCTGATTTCAAATATTTCGCAGTGTATATGGGTATATATGGGTGTATATCACTTAGATCCCGTCCATTTCTTTACTTCACCAGGCTTATTTTGGACAGCCATGCTCAAACATACGAAAATAGAATTGAAACCTTTAACAGACATCGAGATGGTTCACTTTATTAGAAAAGGAATTAGAGGGGGCGTCAGTCAGTGTAATAAGCGATATTTGAAAGCTAATAACAAATTTATGTCAAAATACGAATCAACTAAGCCATCATGTTACTTTAACTACCTGAACGCAACAAATCTTTACAGAAAGGCTCTTTCATCTTATATTCCTACAAAACCTTTCAAATTTATAAGATCTGAAAGAGCTAAGAAATTGGATATATTGAACGTAGCTAAAACTGCAGAAGAGGGCTATATTTTCGAAGTAAATTTAGAATATCCTAAAGAACTACATGATAGATACAACAGCTTAGCGTTTTGTCCGCAAAATATAATTCCTCAAGAATCAAAACAACCCAAGCTAACACCCAACTTAAACAATAGAACTAACTACAGTATACACTATAGATACCTGCAGCAGGCCTTAAAGTATTATATTTCAAACACTAGAATGAGAAATTCAAACAAGACTGATTCGGTAAAATGTTTTATAAATTAATGAATAATTCGGTTTTTGGAAAACAATTGAGAATGTGGATAAACGAACAGATATAGGATTAATTACACACTGGAAAACCAAGTGGAAGAGATTAGGGGTTGAAACATTGATTTCTAGGCCTCAGTTTAAAGATTTCACAATTTTTTTTAACAATCTAGTCCCAATTCGCACGGATAAACTACAAATTTGAAATAATAAGCCGATATGCGTAGGCATTTGCGTTCTCGACTTGGCTAAGCACCTGATGTATGATTTTTATTATAATTTCATTAAAATATCTATTTTTAAGTTTCAGAATTGGCCTATACGCACTGACTCTATGATCTTACACACCTATACAGATACTTTTTACGAAGACATGAAAGCTCACATTTGCAAGTACGACACATCAAGTGTTGAAGAAGACAATCAATTTAAAATGCCTAAGATAAAGTCAGTACTTCTGAAAATGAACGATTAATATGCTGGAAAAATATATGGGTGTCCGTTGAAACCGATGCAAGAGGATACGTCGTTATTGCCGAGGGCGTACTATCGAAAATCGCTAGGAGTATGAAGAAAGATGTAATCAAGAACGAGCTTACATTAGAAGATTACAAGGCTGTCGTTTTTTAACAAGAAAACTTTTATAAGAAAATGTGAACGTTTAGGTCATACAGCCACCAGCTCTATACAAAACTGAAGAACAAGGTTGCCTTATCATAGATAGAGTACAAGAGGTGCATCATCCCTGATGGTTCTGGTAATATATTGGCACAAAGTACCTACACCATTAGATTAGTTAATTACTTTGTGTAATGTTTTCTTTATGAAACATTCAAACTTGTATATAATTTTTAATGTATTGAAAATGCAAGTAATTATATAAAATAAAGGTATTGAAACTGTATTTATAAGCTCAGTAATTTATAAGCACCCAAACCTTTTAAACGTTATCTCATAGGTTTTGCTACAAATTAATTCTACTTTAAGCAGGTTAAGCACCGGAAAATGAAGCGTCTCAAACAAAACAAAACATTTTCCAAACAATTTCTTAAACCGTGATAGTATTCAAAAATTTATATACATTGCGGCAGGTCAGGTAGTGTGCGTGCATATCACCTTGAAGAGATCATCCAATGGTAACTTGTTGTACTGTTAAAACAAAAATATACTTATACGTACATATTTAGTCAATATCTAAGTTCAAAGTGGTAAATAGAGCGACTTGCTGCAACTTTAAATACATAATTAAAAACATTTCAATTTAAACAGAAATTAAAAATAAAATATTTATATATATATATATATATATATATATATATATATATATATATACAGGG
>JAHWXV010284885.1:0-10948 GCA_024586415.1 Phrixothrix hirtus | reverse complement strand
ATAAGAATAGCAACTATTCTTAAGCCGAAACAGTTTATAAACCGCAGTTCACATCCTGAAGCTGCCTTGTATATAATTTTAAAATTGTAAATATCTATAAGTTTTAGGAAGTTATTACCGCAGCTACATATTTGACGCAGCCAAGCAAGCCGTCCTGGACCATCTCCGACTATTGAGCTAAAATCGAGGCATATGTTAAACTAGCTCAGATGAGCACCTTACAATAGGTTGCTCGCTTCTTATGCCTCTTGTATTACCTCACGTTTTAACTTATTTGCATTTATTTAAGAATCGATTATTACTTAGTTTATAAGCGTTTTGCTTATCTGTTATTTCATTCAAACTCACGATGCATTTTAAATCATATATTTATAAATTAAACGTCTTCATGCGTTTGGTTAAATATGATATTTAGTAATCTATATTCTACGGTTTCGTCCATTTACAGTAAATATCTACGATAACATTCAAGTACATAATGCATTCTATTTTGTGTACAATTCGGGGTATTGGATGTGTTGTATTTATCAGGATAGAAGGGATTAGTGCGCTTTAATTATGGGATAGGAAATAGTACATTCAAGAATAAGTACTTTGATTTCATAATTGCTATTTATAATTATGTTTACTTCGTTTAAGTTCATAAGTATACACAAGACCTGTTAGCATTAGGGAAATGTCCTACTAGGCTGCTAATACAGCCAATAGGGCCGAATAACTCTACAAGATTTCATGTGAAAAGTGTTTCGTACACATAGAATGGGAAAAGTAGGGAATACAGCTACTTGAGTCAAAGAGGCTCTACTTTTACCTTGAAATATTGGCCCTATTTTTACATTGTTTTTATCTTACCCAATTTCATTAGAATAGGTAGATTAAGTATTATACTGGCGAATCGCTTAATTAACAATTACAAGGTTACAAGGTTTCTTCTGAATTGCACGGGTTCTACTTGAATATTACATAGTATTCCTACCACTAGAGGTCTAATCATTTTTGTATTTATGTTGTTTACATATTATGCTTGTACAAGTGGGCTTATCTAATAATTCATTGATCTTCTATCTCCTAATTTTTACATTTACATTTCTTTATATATTATATTTGTGATTATTTTTGGGTAATATTTTAATTAATAATATGTATTTCATTTGCTTAATTAATAATTGTTTAATTTATTTAACATATTTGGATTATTAAATTTTTCAAATTACATTTTGTGCATTTAATTCATCAAAATAACGGTAAATGATTTAAATCTCTTTTATGCTTGTAATTCGCGTACCCACTTTAATATTCAAAATTAGTAACGCTAATTAATTCCAAGGATCATTACAATACTAAAACTTCATTAATGCCAAGTTGGCCAGACAATAGTACTATGGCATGCAAACAAGGTTAAAAACAAACCCCTCTAGTTAAGAAAAGCTTCACATGCGCAGGAAAAGCATGTTAAAATCAATCAGAAATTCAAAATTCTAAAATATACGACATAAAAGAATAATAGGAGGCAAACAAAATGGATGTACAAAAATCATCGAAACTTTAATTTCCGGGAAAACAATAAAAGCCCCCGCACTTTGTGAGTTGGGCAACGCCAAATCCAAACGCAAATACTTCCAAAAACTTCTATAATTCGAGAGAGATGAAAGTATTTCAAGATCAATGGTAGGAAAATTATCTTGCTAATCCAAAGTAATCCAACATATATAGCCATTGCTCCTCAAATTGAGATCTCCCCAATTCATGACGGCCTGAAAGTGGTAGTCGATCAGATGCAACAACTCACCATCCAGAACGAAATCAAAATATTTTACAAGTTATAATCAGGGCATTAAAAACAAATCTGGAGAGTGCCAAAAAATAGTAAAAATGATAGCCTACTATAAGATGGTCAACGTAAAACTTAAACCTGAAGACCCCCAAGAAATTCTACAGCACAATATCTCAACCATCAGAAAATAAAACAACCTAACTTAGGTTCATCAACTCCAGTAGTAAAAAGATTGTCTTCACAATCTAATATATATAGTCATCGCTCCCTAGGATACCACCTTACATTTGACTAACAATGACATGAGAATCATGTATAATAAACACATACGTCACGCAAACCATAAACGTCCAGATAGAGATCGAAACAGTTCGCCAACTACCATTTTAATATTTCTCAGTAATTATGACTTCAGAAGAGTATCAAGAATTTATCTGAGGAACGTCGAAATATAAAACTAATTAGACGGGATTCTCCTACATAATCGAGAAAGAATGCACTAAAATGAAAGAAATTACACAAGGTCTACGAAAATACGTAAAAGAAACCATCAAACGAAGAATCCGAAGCACTCAGTGCATTATCAAAGCAAAACACCTCCATAAGGTCGCTTATAAAAGATTACAAAAACTTCTAATGCTTGAATAAACTGAGTTCAAACATTAGTTGAAATGTCGAGATTCCTGACAGCACTCTGTAAAAATAATATTCTGAACGCAACCATCAAAAAGCGGAAAAATTTGTCATTATCGACTTTGAAAGAGTTAAAGACTGAGAAAATCCCGAGACTTCAATTTCAAAACTTCATGTATATTTCAAAAGAGACTACAGAAGAAATAGACCGAGCTGGAAAAAATTAGCTTCAAGATAGAAGCGATTCAAATTTCAGAAAAATGTTTAAAGCAAAAATGTAGTCTATTAAAGACAATAGAGCATCTGTAGAATACAAAGTAGCTAATACGGCCTTAAAATTCTTTTTGAAAATTTGAGTAAAGAAATAAACAACATCAATTCAGTCATTGCTATGGGATGCTATCGACGAGAATGGATAAGAGCAATCATCAACACCATGCCAAAAATAGACAAGAACCTGATGACCACCACGAACAGAAGACCATACAAAATTGAAAATTATTGCAGTACTAGAAGCAAAACAAAATCACTCCTGAAGCACCTTTTGGTTTTAAAACCAAATTATCTGTAACAAACGAGGCAATCAACCTGTTTACTATTAACAACTATTTGAAAAGGTCTTGGAAAAGCGCGGAGGAAAACGCTACGCCACGAGGTGAAGACACTCAACATGCTTGAAAACGCTAAGGTAATCAGATATTTGCTCAAGTTCAAATTCAACATCGTTCAACAAGTATGTGGCTAATGCAAAACATCAACGTCAAATCTCCTTTGAATGTAATTAAATGAAAGAAAAGGTTTTGTAAACAATGGGGAATATCTAAAACTCTAAAGAACGCATAAGGAAGAACAAGACGTCATATACAAAAGAACTGCAACAGCACCAGAACATGGTATGAAATATTTGTGAATCAGGTACTGTCGTTCAAGCGGAACATTGAAAGAAACAATGGTTGGCGCAGCAACGAGTTATCGACGCTTTAGAATTTTAGGTCACTTATTGAAAATAGAAAGAAGAGTACCATACTTCATCCCAGTGCTGATGCTCAAGTATATGCAGAAACCTGAAGCATAAGAGTCGCAACTAGAACTATTTCTTGAACCTCGTGATAAACGCGCATACATGACATGCAAGGGAATGTTTCTTCACGTCTTTATTGGTTGTTTACAATTGCAGCTGTAAAGAACACAGCATAAATAATGTTAGTCGTCAAGTCATGAAATCGACGGTAGCCTTTTCAGCACTTCCTTTCTGGTCTCCAACGATGTTGAAAGCTTTATTATGAGTTTTTAAGATTCGTATCGATTTGTTTTTCCGAATATAAAGTGGAAGGTGATTGTCATTTGTATAGATAAATAGTCCTTTGCGCCTTAATTCCCTTGCCCTAATGTCGCAATATTTCGATAATTTGCGCGTCCAAATAGTTTTCCTACGTCCATACTTTGGAAACTTCCCAAAGAAACTCACACTCAAATTGGCTAAACCAAAATTCCTATTCTTGTATTCTCTTTTTCCATTAATTTATTAAGTTATTTATATTAGTGGTTTTGATACCCTTATTTTCCATTTCACGCCTGGTTGTAAAGTTATACGGAGTTGTTTTATAATACTTCCAGAAACTTAAGCCACGTTTCTCTATCATCACGCATTCACTAAAAATAAAGAGAAACTTAGATCTGATCAAAATAAATTTTTGAAAAATGCCACAATTTTCTTTTAGGAACTGCTGATCTTTAAAACATGTTAAAATTTAATCAAAGTTTAAATGCGTTCACACATACTAAAATCGAATTTTATTTCTTGTGCGTGTTTTTAATTTGATTCTTTCTTTCCTTTTCCTTAAAGAAAATAATTAAATTTTGGGAGCTTCCGGTAAGCAGCTTATTTGAAGGTTTGTTTGTAACACCAAAATTTGTGATTTTATTGAATACAAATACTGCAAAAATTATTGCATATTATAAAATAAATAATTTTTGTAAATAATTTGGTTTAGTTCAATTTACAGCTACTAGGCAGTATAAAATGTTTAAATAAAATGATGTTTTAGAAATTTAAAAATAACTAATTAAAAAATAATTAAAGAATTAAATGTTTTTAATAGCTTTCGACACTTGTCAGCTCTTGCTGTTTGTTTAATAACAATAGATAAATTAAGCTATATTTAGTACCATGCACGTTAATAATTAATATAATTTTAGTTAAACAAGGGTTTATTAATATAATTTATAAATCAATCTTATAAAAAAAAGATAAAGTTAAATTAAAAATCTATTTAAATACATCTCGTATTCTACTTTTGGAATATTGCCTAGTAATTTTAGTTAAAACTTCCTAGTACAAAATTATCTCAAATTCTAGAAAATTGTTGCAAGGCATACTAGATCACGCCTCAATAACAGACAAGATTGCAATTTGTTTCATACAAAGTATAAAGTTATGCACACAAGGAATTAATGCGCATAATACAATTTAAAGCCTAAGAAATAATTAACTGGGTTACAATCCAACTAGTGTAAAGATATTTTGTCGGCGCCGTACAGACGGGACAATTTGACCTGATCGGGCATATTATGAGCGATTCCGTCAGACAAAATTATGAAGCGAGGGGGATAGTCATCATACAGACATGCTTAAGTTGGCTGATGTGAAAGTGATCAGTTCTTGTTCGGAAGTCTCTTATTTATTTTAGGAGAATAATATTGCCTTTATTGAAGTTTTAAGTACCTGGCTGGCTTTAGGCATTTAGGCAGTAAATCCAAGTTATTTTGAGATAATCAATTCGATATGAAAACGGCCTACTTCTTTTAAGTGCCATCCTACCCATGGGGGTTATCAATCCTAAAACTTAAGAGCTAGAAGTGCTTCCCGAGTCCAGAGAGTTTTTCCACCTGTAAGTGTCTTATATTTTTTTGTTCTTTCATTGCTTATTCCGAACCTGGTAAAGAAGGGCTACTTTACGCCTGCACGCATCTACATACATTTGTGCCATTACCGAACGACCCAGTTTTTGTTTGTTTTAAATTAACGTAAAACTAGATAAAGGACGTTGTCGTTTGTTATATACAAATATTGATGAAATAAATGAATTACCGACTTGAAATACCTGTAGTAGCGTTGAATCAAAATTAATTCATTGGAACATCTTATGTTTGTAATTTTAATTATTAAAGCAAATTGTTGATATCACAGTTACTGTTGTACTTTAATCCGTTAGTTTTATAATTACTATTATCATAATAATTGGGTACTCACATAAAAATACGTTGCTTATGCATTTTCTTTTAAATATTGTAAGTATCGTTAGCACAATCTGAGCTTCGTTTATTAATTGTCACCGTCAGCCAATCACTTCCAGTGACAATAACAAGCTGAATTTTGTAAATAAGCATTTTTGTATCTAGATTCGGCTAGTCAATGTTTTTTCGTTCTTAGAATTTAAGTCCTATTAATGTCGTAATTAATTGATGAATTTGTGATTATATGTGTTTTCGTGCAAACTTAAATTATATAAAGGTGTTCTTGTGCTAAATTTTGGTCATTATTTTACCAACGTAAAGCCTTACTTATAATTATAGTTATACAGTGCGAGTACAATAAGTTAGATAGCAATTCAATAATTTGCAGTAACGAAAGTCATAAAGCATTTATTTCTAGGTGGATATAATACTTGCCTAATATCTAAGGTTCAGTTGGATAAGTTAAAAATATACAGGGTGTTCAGTTCTGAAAAATTGCCCCTGGCTATTTCATTTAAGGCACTTACGCCCTACATTTTTGCAAGTAACGTAGATTATATTTAAAGCTTTTGTCAGCATTTTGCATTGATTTTTATATACAGGAACAGTCATAAATAGTGAGCACCTTTAGCATTAGAATATTTCTTTCAGTTTTGTTCCCGTATCTCCAGTACCATTACAGCGTCTGTCTCCACTTTTAAGGTACGTCACTAACATTGTGATATACAGGGTGTTCCGAATAATCGCTTTATAGCAGTTTCGACTTGAGAACAGTGGCGCCCACCTTTTACCGATTGTGTCTTGATTTTACAGTGGTTATCCTCACAGGTATCGATGAACCACGCCTCGCTCCACTGTAGCTTTGCCGGCCGTAGTTAAACACTTGTGATTTCCGTCACATGCATTATTATCAGTTCAGCCTGTGACACACTAAAATTATTGTATCATCATCAGGAAATCTACATCGCAAGTTAAAGTAAATATACAAAAAAAGCAAGAAGGCAATTATGGTTAGAACTATGCTTAGCATTTTAATAATAACTCTTCCGATTATTTCACGTTTTTATTTTTAATTAGTCAAATTAGGTCAAATTGGGATAGACTAAGTATTTAAAGAAAATGCGGCCACCATAATTTACTTCATATTTGCATTACCCTGTTGCCTTAAATTTACACAATTGGTAACATTTTCTATACCGTAAGCCCCCTTTTTTTTTGAAAATTTTCTATAAGGTTTAAAAATAGTATAAATGAGTATGTACTGTTGGATATTTCATTTTTTGAAATTATTTCAAAGCAACTCTGTATTTTATTTGCAGTATTTTAAAAACACTATTTTATTAGAGAATCTATTTGTATCGACTTAACATAAATAATTAATATTTATCATTTTGATTGTGACAATTTTTGGTTTATCTTTTAGATTTCAGAATATTTATTCACAGAACACTTTAATCTAACACTTTTATTTATTATAAAATAATTTCCTTAGTACTTTACTAATATTATTTGGCAGTAACACTAAGCTTAATATACGTATTGCATTTTTGAGTCGAGCATAACATTATTATTTAATGGAATTTTATTTCAACCTAAATTTTATTTCATAGTAACATTAAATGTAATAATCACGATTGTTCAACTGACAGCTACATTCAAAACTGTGAAACATTATTTCTCGTATTCGAATCTGGGACCTTTGATCTATTACAACTCGCCGAATTTGATTTAAACCAGCTATATCTGATGTAATTTCAACTTATTAAACATTTGACTTAATTTAATTCAATTAATATCACATGAGTTCATTTTGTAGCATCAATTATATCTGTTTGTTCGGAGTTTCGACTACTTTTTGACTTTGATCTATATTGTTATTACTTCGTCTAAGTTCCTAAGTTGATTGTCCATGGTTTTTAACTACAGATAAATTTTACCAACATTTATTTTTGCACATGTTCTATGCGTACTTATTTTGGGCTTTGTACATTCGAAATGTTTTACTCCAATTATTACACACGGTAACATATTTCGAATATTATAGCGTTTATTTAGAAGCGAATTCTAAATGATTGTGAGCCAGCAGCCCTCGAAAAAGTCACTATCAACTGGCTTTCAAAAACTTGGTTCGTCGTGTTTTAAACTTAATATCATAATACTTTTATGATCTCTTAATGCTCTTGAAAATGTACTGACGTATACAGTGCGAAACATGTCATACTAAAACTAATTAGAAAGTTTGTAAGAACACTTGGAAAGCTTTATTTGTGCTTCTTCTTCTTAAATTGTTAACCTAAAACGTATTCAAATCTTCAAACTGATAAACATTTATTGATTTTTAAATTTATTTATTACGGTTGTTTACAATTTAGATCAATGACTATCAATTACATTGATTTATTTATACCTCGGATGTATAACTCATTAATTTATTAAACTGAACGAAACATTTGAATAGTTCGCTAATAAAACGAAATTTTAAACATCATAATTTAATAGTTTCAGAATCTCAATGTGAGTATATTTACGAATATAATAATTTAACAATGATTATCCCTGTTCGCATTGTTTTTAATACAATATGGCAACCATAGATAGTGCTTAATGGAATAAATTAAGCAAGAGATGATATCCGTTTGATATTAACTAATTTGCAAAATTTACCAATACGGTTGAATCCATTTGTAGGTTTACGTAAACAAAATAATGGCCTCGAGGCAATTTTCAACTGGATTAAATTGTTTCCAGATCCATTCTACATATTAATTTTTAATTTACATTTGCATACAGGGTTTGTCCAACAAGTATTGGGACTGACTTTTTCTAGCAAATGAATTTACATTTACAAACAGAATTTGTCCAATAAATATTGGGACTGATTTTTCTGGCCAATGGGAAGGGATGGAGGACGGTCTGGATCGATGGTTGGGTTGTCACGTGAGCCTTTCGAGTCTGTAGATCGAACCTGAAGTTAAGGCGTGTTTAGTGCTTGCATTGCGAGTCAAGATTCAGCGATATTCTATCAAACTTTGAGTTAAATTGAAAAAATCTGTTACGGAAACTTTTAATATGATCCGTGAGGCTTAGAAGAACGAAGCCATGTCCAAAACGCGTATTCTAAGTGGCATAAAAAATTCAAAGATGGCCGAGAGGACTTCGGAGACAAACAACGCGCTGGACGCCCGTCATCGGTCCGAACCAATGAAAATGTGGCCAAAGTGCGAGACCTTTTCAAATGTGTTCATTTGTTAGTGCATTCAATTGTGATCTAAAATTTACAAATGCAGAAGGTGTGCGTAAATCTGGTGCCGAATGTTTTAAAAGATGAGCAGAAGGAATACCACGTGACGATTTGTCATGAACTGTTGAAACATTTGCGGACAGGTACAAATCTTTTAGACAAAGTGACTACAGGTAAAGAAGACCAAAAGGCAAAGTGTTGATTGGCACAGAAGCGCGCATGATGAAATCAAGAGTGAAAGCGGTACGTATTGTCTTCTTTGATGCAAAATGTATGGTTTACATGGAGTTTGTATCTACTGGACAAGCAGTGAACTGAAAATTTTACGCAGGAAGATTGGAAGTTGTCACATTCGAAGTGAGATCGCCGATTTTTGAAAGCTCCGTCACACCTAAACGTCACCAATTGTGAGAGAGGTACTGGCCAAACAAAACGTAACAACATTGCCACAACCACCCAGATATGGCTTCCCCTCGGATCAGAAGTAGTCTAAAAGGATATCGTTTCCGGACGATGCAGGCGTTCCAAGCAGCTTAGACGAAGTACCTGAACAGTGTTGCGGTTGCCGACTTTCAGATGGTAAAAAGCACTGGTAGCGGTGTTTTGATGCAGGAGGGTAATGTTTTGAAGAATATTAACTCACTGTACATATTTATTTTTATGACCAGCCCGGATATTTTTTGGACAAGCCTGTATGAAGTGGATATTCATAAATTTAAACCGAAAATCAAAATTAGCAATACTGCGGTTTTGATTTTATTTTTCTTATATTTATATTTCGAAGTTGTTATCTCAAATATACCAGTTTTGATATAACGTTGATTTAAAACTTTTCTTTTCCTACTAGTAGTTTTTATAGAATAATTCAAAAATTGTCACCGCCGCCTTTCCTGGTTACACATTTATTTGAAGTACTGTCGTTGTCTTTAATTTAATTAAGTTTACCTCACCCGACTTATTACTTTGCAGACGATCCCTGTGTCTACTATAATTGTGTTTTTACGTATTTTTCAAGAAACAGCTGGTTAATTAAAAATAAATTGGGATTAATTCGCATATATTTTTAAATAATTAATTATAACTGTTTTCGTGGAATTTCAAATAAAAAACATTTTATGTCTTTCCTAATTAACTGTACATTCCTGAGGTATAAATTTGCTTAATACTTTCGCAATTTATTTTTAATTTCATATTTTAAATATCACTTTAGGTGATATAGTGTTTTACTCGTGCTTATTTAATTTCGCATACATTAAGGTCGGGCACAAATTACTTGGAAATAGAGTTGAGAAGATTAGTTGAAGGATAAATAGAAGTCAGTAACAAATATATTACTGTGCGTAAACATCGCGTCCAGTTACAGTTATTTTTTGTTCCTTTAACAAGCGTTTGTAATGTTATCAGTGCTGCTCTCGAATATTTTTACAGATTTGGAGACAAAGGAAGAGGGTTCTAGAACAATTCATAATTTTGCTTATAGGAATGGTAATATACAAGGTGTCTCAAAAGAAAGTCTATTTTTAATGTATTAATGTAAAACAATGGTTGACATCTGTCGATGAAACCTTTATTAATTATTAAAATACACAGTTTAAGAATTTACTTCTTAAAAATAATGTCATCTAAGTGTAAACAAATCATCATGCTCACGGCACTCATTTAAATGAACAGCAAAATTTCTCATGACGGCACGGCATGTAGACTCCGGAATGGCTGCCATTTAGTAACGGATGTTTTCTTTCAACTACGCCAGTGAAGTCGGATTATTGACGTACACCTTGGATTTGAGATATACCCACAAAAAAAAATCCAGAGGGTTCAAATCAGGATTGCGTGGGGCCAATTGATGTCACCTTATCACCGTCAATTCCCGATTTGAATAAAACGAAACGGCAATAAATACAATTGTCCGCTAGCTCAGATACGGTCGGCAGAGTAGGGGTGGGTGGTTGGATGCTATTGCTTCTCTGTCTTACGCTACACTTACCTTACCAGGAAAACTCATTGAAATAGAAAAGAAAAAAAATGATGATTAAGTTCAGAAGGGCGCCACACTCTCGTAG
>JAHWXV010284867.1:0-17320 GCA_024586415.1 Phrixothrix hirtus | reverse complement strand
AATAATTTGTGAAAAATATGCATTTCATTATAAAATTTACAAAATATGCAAAAAATGCATATATATGCACTTTGCATATATTCCGCCCCCTAGTCATAAAATATGTTAAAATGCAACGTTGGTAAAACTAGTCAAAGCCTCCTCAGGATCAACGTAGGCGAAACTAGTTTAATTGCCCAAGTCCGATACAAGATTGTTTCTTCTGTTAACTATGTTGGCAAGTACGTTAACTTTATACAAGGAAACTACATAGACTTTCGTACAAGGGCCAACATTGGCTTTCATACATGATAAAGATGCTGTATATAAAATTATATTTTCGTATTTTTAATAACATATATTTAGGCGAAAACAAAAGAATAGAATGAAATGTGTAGTATTGACAAAGAAGAATCTACAACATTTAAAAAAATGGCAATTAAAGCAAGTGTATACTCACCTCTAATAGACCCCCGAATTGTATATAATTCGCTGTTATCAAATGCTTTCCACTGGGGAAACTGTTACTTAATTCATACCTACCACATATAAATGTTATTACCCAATACATTTTCAATTGATCGGCGCACGTCTTATTGAAAAATAGTTTACCCAAACACAAAATGATAGTAAACTTAAATATTCTTTCTGCAAAACACACCTTAGTATTACAAACGTAGAAATGATAACTGGAAATCAATTAAAAACTGCTTTATTAAACATCAGGGTACTTGAAATGAGGACGAGCAAACACCCGTTTACTAACGTAGTCTAAAGTGAATGCCCTTCACCTAGCGGAATTAACGATGCTGGCATTTGTTTGATGATCTAATAAAGCTTACAAGAGATGAAGATGATTTTGTTTCACTCTACCTTGGATATTGAACAAGGAAATCAATACAACATAAGCGCTATATTATAACAAATTACCTTATCAAGAATTCGTTTCATTAGGAAGCGGATACAGTACAAATCATGTGATCTAAGATCACAAAATATACAAACTTGGTCACAGTACAGTTCTTTTAAATTAAAATTGGCCATTTTCACTTGATATTAATTTAAATTGTTCAAATCGGCTCTGAATAAGCTTATTCTCACTATTATAGAGGTTTTTTTAAATTTCCTATTATTTATTAAACTAGTCTAAATAATGCGCCGAATATCGCAACTCACGAAAGTAGTCACCGATATGACAATTACTGAAGACAACAAGAAAAATCTGATGTAAGACAACACACGACTTTCTCTTCCGCCTATAAATATGCAAATACTGTCCACAAATGATAAAGTTATTATTTATTTTTATTTTAGAAACGATAATTGTAACGGTCGCCTATACAAGTTACTGGATGCACGCATTTTTTTAGAACAACCGTTAAGTTCACGTAAAAGAGCATTAAATACATAATAACCGTAGCAAGTGTTAAAAAGATGTTATAAGTGTTAACGAAAAAATCGCTAAAGAACTTAAAAATCGCAAGAATGAAGTAGCACTTCCGGTTATTCGATTTTAAACACATTCTTGCTGTGTCATGTACAGAAGATGTAAAACATAAATATAAAACATAAAATTTTGGTTTTATACGATGTTTACTTTTTGAGATGTGTTGTACATAATTGATACTTTAAATACTTCCGGTTACTCGATTTTCGAGAATTTATTGAAGAAACTGCTGAGTTCATATAAAACGGAATTAAGTATCTAAGAAATATACTAAGTTTTAAAAATATCATTAGAACTGATTTCAAGAAAATCGCGAAAAACAAAAATTCCGAAAATATCTAAAAATAACAGAAATAAAGTTGTGCTTCCGGTTATTTGATTTTAATCAAATTCTTGATTTAGCATACAAATGTAGTTAGGACTTCACTTCAAACATAAACTTTCATTTATCTAAAACTTTCATTTTCATAGTTATTTTATTCATAAGAGTAAGAGTACTTCGGGTTACTCATTTTACAGATATTTTTCTGAGAAGTCGTCTTAATAAGATCAAAGGGCATTAAACGTCCAAGAAATACAATAAATTAAGAAAAATAGTTATAGCCAATTTCGAAAAAATCTTAGAAATCCAAAAAATAACAAGAGTAAGTAGCACTTTTGCTTATCTGATTTTATTGAAATGGTTTCGGTCATGTGTGACGATGGATATAAACTCAAATATACAATTTTGTTTATCTATGAGTTTTGTTTTCGAGGTATCCTGTTCACACCCAATCACACACATGCGGGCACCCACGCGCACGCGCACGGACATGGACGCGGGCACAGCCACGGGTACGGGTAAAGGGCACGAGCACGGATACAGTCACGGACACGGACATGGACACGGACATGATCACGGACACGGTCACGTACACGGGCATGGACACGAAGACGGAGACGAACACGAACACGAAAATAGACACACAAACACATGCGCGCGCAGCCACGCCAACGTACACGCATGCGCACACACAGGTGGCAATTTAACGTTGAACACATTATATCCCGTTAATGCTCATCGATATCGGTATGTGTTGGAAAAATATTTTTGCACCAGCAAGAAGAAGTCCACAGTTATTGGTTACATCAATATAGTAGTACTACCCATACAGAGAATCACTGTGGATTTTTTGAAATAACTTTTCTATTCGATTAATTTTAAACGATAAAGATTTGAGACCATTAAAATAGATTTTTTCTGTGGAGATATCTGAAAAAAATATTTGTGTGCACAAGCCTCACAAATTACAACATTTGAAAGAAAATTGTTGATGTTGGCATTAAAACAAAAATAATAATTTGCACCAACATGTCTAAGAATAAATTAAGATTATACATATAAAAATTCTTAGATACAAATAAAGTAAAATAACTACTAAATTAACTTATTATATTATTAACTTAGGTCAGGTTGTTAAAATGATAGAAAACGGTAGATTTACTAAACAAATGTAAAGATCCCATCTAAAGCATGACAATCTCAATAGAAAGTGTATTTAAAATTTGCAAGGAAAGTTTTAAAATGTCTACCGACGGCATCTCTAAGCTAAGATTTAACACTAGGTTTTCGTAAATCAGCACGATTTATGTAAATTAACGTGCAATCCCCTGTAGCAACTTACCAACAACTAAATTTAAACTCATTGGTTTAAATTCAAAATGAAAGCCATCGTATTGGAGAAACCAATTGTGGAAAACTTATATACACATTCAAAAACAAAAAGTCGTCGTCTTTCCTGATCAACAGGAATCAATAAAGCATCCCAAAGTTACAGTGACATTATTCAGTAACTAAGCCAAGGCCGAATGATCAGGTCACCGTCAACAATTGGTTTAGCGGACTTCAAGTTCGCTCTAAATTCAGGAAATTAATTTCCATATGAATCATCTTGTGAAATAAACGAAGGGTGTAAGTTCAACACACCAGATAACTACTACTATAATAGTAAGGTTAGTTTACAATTTAAATAAGTTAACTCAAATTAGAGAGTAACGCGAAATGCGAAATTTCAAAAGACATTCAATTAAATATTTAAGAAATTGATTTATTTAAATCCAAATAAAGGTATATAACTTTCCAGTATTCATTTAGAAATTCTATTATTTAAAGCTAAGGGAAAATTGCAGCTTAACACCTTCAATTAAACAATGTTGTTTAATTATTTAGTATTATAATAAACTTTTTAGTAACAGATATTTTATTTTTTTAAATAGATAAGGGTTCGTTCTTGTAAATTGATAACATCTAAGCCGTAAATTAAATAGCTTTAATGTCATTAAATTCAATTACTAGCATTAATTCTTTCATTGCTTTTTATTATTGTGTTTTATTTTATTTTTATTTCGTATTTAATAAATAAATTTTAAGCTGTCATTTTTATTTGTTCGGTAAAAACAACAAATCTTGGTTTTAACAATAAACCCTTACCAGGTAAGAAGTTTATAACTATACTTGTAGTAAATGTCGTTTAATTCGCAGCAAAGAGTTTCAGCCAAATGAACTTAGTTAGCCGTTGACCCCAAATTAAATAAATAATTGCTAATTAATCAATTATAGCATCTTAACCAACAAACAAAATATTAGTGAATTGCTTTAAATTCACGAAAGCGCTTTTATACTTTTATACAAAGTTGCCATATCAATAAACTAATGACATCAGTAAAATTTCATTGGACAGATATTTTAAATCATAGTAAATCCCGTTAGTAAAGCTGGCTCAGTGCCAAAAAGGAAGATCTATATAAAAATAGATGTAAAAGAAAAAACCGAGACCTTTTTTATGCAAATTAGTTTCGTTCATTTCCCAGCGTATAAATAATTGAAAGTGTGAAGTACTGCTAAGTGAAGACCCGTTGATCTGAATAACAAAACAGTAGCTACTCGATCTTGCCTGTAACATTTCAAACACAAGGGCGCCCGCAGCGCTCGCAGTTAACTAAGTCACTAAAGTTAATTGTGAGGTTAAAAAGTGTCGCCATGCACATATTATAACCACAAGTAACATAAAAATCTAATCAAGAGATGTCCAAACGTATTCAATTACCAAATTCGATGCGTAACAATCCGATCATCAATAAAACATAGGAAAGGCTAGTTCTAGAACTTATTAATTCATACAAGTGCGTGATGGATATTTAAGCGCATGTAGAGTAATATGATTGAAGTTATAGATATTTTAATAAAACCTTTATTCAAATTTTGTTTAAAATAAATTGCCACGTCAAAGATAGATAACTGAGCGCGACCAGCCTTCGCCGGAAGGATCCCGCTATGCGACAAAATATAGAAAAATGACCGGCCGGCCCTGGTGCCGCGGAGGCTAGGGAGTGGGGTGTAGCTACATAAAAAAAGGAAGATGGTCGATACAACCACCGAAGAATTATCGAGGTTAGTGCACGAGAACTTCGCTTCCAGTATCGCTGAAGGAATCCCGGAGTCGGTGCTGACGAACCTGGACGGTTTCGAAACTGATACGAACTCACGCAGCAAGTAACCTAAAATGCTTAAAGAAAGAAAAGAATATGGGCGCCACACACTTGTAATTGGAAATGCTAGTGTAAATCTGGACGTACAAGAGTGAAAACGTCGTAGATTAATTCGGTGATAAATGTTAAACTTAAAATTACTGACAAGTATTCTGCTTCGCACGTCTAAGGCTGCGCAGAAATACTAGTAATGATACTAGTGATTAACTTTAAAAAGAATCAATCAAGACACAACAGTATATAGAGAATAAAAAGAGATTAAAATAAGAATATAAAAAGTTTATTCCGTTTCATAAGTCATCGGACAGTATGTTGAGACGTACAGTTCAAAATTGTCTTTTACCTAAGTATATTAACTAAAATTTAATAAACTTTTAGGGACTGCATGTATAAATAAATTCGACTAATAAAGTTTATAGTCAATAGGACATTTTCAAAATCTTAGATAAAGATAAGCACATGTGTGCTCTGAAGCTATAATACAATGCGGTGTTATTAAACACGTGCTTCTACTACACGAAACAAGATTCTAAGACATAGAATTGAAATAAGTAATAGGATTTTCAAAAAAATATATTTGAGGTGTTCGTGAACTTGATTTACTAGAATTTAAATTAGATGTAAAGCATCTGCTAAAGTCAAAATTATAACAAAAGAAATTAATAAATAAGCGAAGTATATCGTTTGTCGGACGTCACTGCAATGATGTGCGGCTTTACTTCTAATAAAATAAAACAATATTTAAATGCGCACGTAATTAATTAAATTTGGCCCGTTCAAGGACTCCCTTATAAAAGTCATGCATTTAAGAATATATCAAAGTATTACATTAATATACTGAAGCAATTTAACAGTAAAGGAAATTGTAAGCGGGTCTGTGGCAATTGTTGCGGGGCCGGGCAAGTTTCAAGCTACATTCGCACTATGAATCGAACGTTGAATACATGCAGTAAATTATTACATTTGGAAACGAACTTTCTATTACATAATAATTAATTTCTGTTCAAAATTACTAGCAAAATACATATAGTTACAATCAAATAGTTATAATGAGCAATTATAATTAATATTTACAGTGGTATAGAACGAAAATGAGAGTAAATGTTAGGATGCAGAGCAGCAATTCTCAAACATAACGAAATTTTGTCATCTTCGGAGGATGCCAATGAGAAAGGAAAGGTAAACTGACCTGGACGTAGAAGCTCTTGAAGGAAACAGATTCTACCCTTAAAAGATAATTTTCATCGCCACGACGTTGCGGAACAGGTATTCCTCCGCAAAACCGTTGGTCGCCGCACTAGGACCGTAGAAAAGTAAAACAACGGGCGGCTCTGGTGTGGACCAAAGCGGAAGGAACCCCTTAAAGCGTAACCTTGGGCTCATCAAGAAACTGTCGGCGGCCTTAAAATCATACCGTCGATTCTGTAAACGTATTGGACGTCTTAAACCCCATGCCTAAAACACTATACAAAAAAATCAATCAACCAACCTCGTACACAAACAAGGGATGCCTACTCATTCTAAAAATGTAGGCGTTTTATACAGCAAAGAAAACAAACAAAAAAGTAGTCGAAATAAGACGGAGTGAAATAACGAGCGTGCGTCTTCTACGACGAACCAACTCAAAAGCCTGGATGACACGCATAAACGCGACGATAACAGATAACGATGCTCGTGAATAAAATGTATATAAGAAGGGATTAGGCAACCTAAAACGAGTCGAAAATTCAAAAGCGCAAAAATGAACGCAAATGACAAAATTAGTTGACCTAAAATTAAATAGATACTACCCAAATATTCAAAAATGTTAAAAAACAAAAAGAACCTGTTACAAAATTTATGCCTTGTTTAAAATTTTTAAAATAATGTGATACAGTTCTTAATAGTAAATTTCATACTAACGGTTTTGCACATTAATTTTCTAATTTATACACTTACGTACGATATCACGTAACATTTATATTTCATAGTGAAAAATTCTTCGTAAAGATATTGTTAATATTCTAAAGTAATAAACAAAATAAAAATAATTGTTGTGAGTATCTTACTTGAGAAGTTAAAGATAGTTATAGTATTTATAAATAACTCTATTGAAATTGAAAAGGTTTAACAAGTAAAATACAATAAGGGATTATATTTTTCTTTATGATATCAAATAAATGTTCTTTAGTTGATGAAAATAAAACAAAGCAAGGCATAGGCTCGGTCATAAATCTAATTAATTTAATTGATCCACTTAATCTAAATCAACATTAAGCAACCTTATCGGGCAAAAAAACAATCTCAGAAGACATTTAATGCGATAATGAACGATATTTTGAAATGTAAATAATTTGTGAGCACTCAATGCAACGTCATTTGCCTGATATATCTTGTCACAGTTAATTTAAAAGAACTGCAAGAGATATACATACTTAAGTATGCAACTTAAATTAAAGAGTGTTTTTCTTGATACCGTATTTTCTTAAATTTAAATAGGAAAAGAATTTGTGCCATTCTGTATGTTATAATTTCAAAATTTCAAAGACTAAAAGTGTTTTAAAACTATACTTGCCAAGTCAGTTTAGGAAAATAAAGAAATGCTTTTCCTAAATCAGCCTTACAATCTACAACTAATTATATTAATTAAATAGATTAATCTAAATTTTGGTCATATATTCTTTTATCTAAACGTACATTAATATCATTTATTGAAAATGATTTATCTCATATCTGTATGTTAATTAGACGTCCCCTCATTCAAAATGTTTACTAAAAGCTTTAGTAATTTCGTAATTAATGTATTAATTAATCATAGCTACCAGATACCTGATACAGTATAAATATAAATTTATAATTTAGCATTAAATTAATATAAGTTATTTAAAACAACGACAGCATTGAAATTCTGGCATTCGCCATTAATCATAGAAATTCGTGTTTTATAATTATAAAATGGTAAATTAAAGTTTATAATGACTTATTTATGACCATAAAATCTAATATCGAAAATGAACCGACCGTGAAATCTTACCTAACAAAACTTTTAGACACCTATAAGATTTTTAACTTATAACGAGGTCTTTTTGGTCTTTTACTTATAATATATTACAGGTGATTTTGATTAGTTTTAAAATACTTGGGAGCATTATACCGTACACATTTATATATTATAATGCAATTATTCTTACTGATAGAAATCGATGCGGATGTAACTTTGCACACATATAAAACCTAGAACAATAATGTGTAACCCCTTGCTTCATCTGCAGATAAAGTTATTCAGAGGGTAAATATGACAATGTCTGAAAATTTGTTTTTTGTTATTATTTTATAAGTCAGGGACGAGAGAAAAAAAATTTCACTTGAATACCACCCATTATTTCTACAAAGCTTTCAGTAATTAAATCTAAAATGTACGATAAAATTAAGGTAAAATTTGCAATCGAGGATATATTTTTCATTCAACCAAGTTTAGTATTGTTTTCGTAAACTGATTAAATCTACTAGTTTAAGGAAATTTGCATGAAATCGTAACTTTAAGAATAAAAACATAAAGGAAATATATATTTATTTACAAAATTCTTACATTCTGTTATAAATTAAATGGGGAAATGCAGTTTTTGCGACAATTTACTTGCATCTTATGTGAGATATCATATTTTTGTTTTTCAAGGTGAAATTACAACTTGATTGAAATTTAGATACCCCAGCTCCAAGTTGCAGCGTGCATTACGTTTTAAAGCTGCGAGTTCCTTTTCAAATAATCGAATAGCGAGTTCGACTTGCTGCATTACACCAGTGCAGTGAACATCAGCAGTTTTCATTTTACAAAATAAAGTACAACATTTTGCAATTTGTTTAGTTTTTATATATTATTTTTTATGAATAGAAAGCAACTAATACGTACCACACAAGTGCAGTGCAGCAAATCAAACTCGTTATTAAAATACATTCGGTAGCTCCGATACTAGAAAAGGACCGTCGATGAATTTACACTATCTGTAAATAATAAAAAAGCAAGCCGAGTGAATATTTTACTAGTGAAGTAGATCTATTCGGCAACAGTTTCCGCTATTATTACATGGTGCAAATAAAATATATAGATTTAAGCCTTTAAAGGAGTTATACATTTTAAATTAATTTATAAATAAATTCAAAAATGTATTTGTAAATTCTTCACGAAGGTAGTTTTAAATGCTTTGAATTTATACGTTTTAAAATCGTTATGTTTAACAAATAAATTTAATACTTGTATATTTACAAATTGAGGGGATAGAGTTCACCTTTTCATTGGTGAAAAATGAAAATACCATATTCCACGTAAGATGCGAGCAAATTATCACAAAATCAGCAGTGCACCATTTAATTTATAACAAAATGTAAGGATTTTGTAAGTAAGTATATCGGAGGCTTCATAATACAGGGTCGTATCTAGGATTTTAACGAAATTGAGATTTTGTTAGTATATGATGTATATGAGTTACCTCTATTGTTATAAGTAACAATTAAATGCCTGTTATAACCGACTACTGAGAAAATTTCAAAATTGTAAGGGCGCAAGTGCAACTATGCTGTTCAATAGAATTACAGATGGGCGTATGTTAATACGGAAAATATTTTGTAGGAAGGTGAACTATAACAGAAAGGCGTGACTATAAATTTAGGAAAGGACTAGTGTCGGTATTATGAATTTTATTTAAAAACATCGGCGCGAACTAGAGTATTAGCTACGTATAAGACGAGTATATTAAAGAAACAAAAAACTGAAAATGGTAAAAGTGATCTTAATTTTCTTACATGCAATTTTGATTTAGAGGTAGTTTCGGATAGCCCTCCATATTTTGTAATGTCTGCTTTGTACAAAAGAAAATTGGTGGTCTTTAATTTTACAATTTATCACGTTTCGGGAAAAATGGGCTTTTCTTATATTGACAATGCGGGTCTAACGAAATTGAAACAGAGCTTTTCTTTATTAATTCTGAAGTATGTATGTGA
This sequence comes from Phrixothrix hirtus, assembly GCA_024586415.1. Lineage (NCBI taxonomy): Eukaryota > Metazoa > Arthropoda > Insecta > Coleoptera > Phengodidae > Phrixothrix > Phrixothrix hirtus. The sequence goes on along the minus strand of JAHWXV010284867.1, from coordinate 7,389 downwards.
TACTATCTAAGAACTTTATTCAGATGATTGCTCTGGGAAAAAAGAAATTGTGTTGTAGCAGTGATACTTTACCATGCTCTCTTTAACCATCTGACATACAAACAATAAAATAAAGTCCCTGGAAGTACTGTAATGACGAGCTAAAGGGATTATTCACAAACAGTATGCCTCTGGTAACGTCAAGTCGAAAAGCGGGCCCGGGATCTCAAGTTGGCTAAAAGTTAACTTATATACACGCGGATTATATTTATAAAGTTTCAGAGTTCTTCTAGTTATTTAAGTTTATATTATACTTTTACTTAGGGACCTTACTGTATATGTAAGCATATACAATTATTAATTACGATTGAATTTTCAAAAGACTTTAAAGGTCCTCGTATTCTTAAATCATAAGCTTGTATGATTCATGATGTACATCCTCTAATTTAATATTTAGAAATAATTTATACACTTTAATTATGTTGTTTAACTAATGATTTATATATTTTAAATGATACTATATTTATTTCATATGAAATTGTATATTTACACTTTGTTAAACTTATTTTTACCAAATTTCGAAGGTTGCTTCAATTTATCTTTGCTAGCAACTGTATGTATTTTATCACTTGTCACACTCGCAATGTGTTTACCTATGTATCCTTAGTATAATTTGCAATAATTAGACTGTAGTAAATTAGCAAATATTTATTAAAACCAATAAAAGCAATAAACAATTAAAGAACATATTTCAAATTTATTTTGATTTACAGAATTCTGCATTTACTATTATTTAGTGTCATTTGCCTAGGTTACCTCATTATAGGTGCTGTTACTATTTAAATACGCTGACTATCTGGATATAGATGTCATTTTACGTTACGTCGGTAATATATTTGATCAATATTATCGATTTTGTTTGACATCTGGTTTCGCAGCATGAAAGAAGCTTGTGAATTCTTTTATGTTTATAAATCTTTAAATAATTTAAGATACGCGGGTGGTTTAATGACTGCAATAACTAGTGGTTTACTTACAAATATAACGCTGTTAATTCGGGTTATATATTGCGTGACGAGACGTATGATACATCTATAATTGTAATACGGGGATGAAAACCAAGTTATTTTCCCACAATACGGTAGTCAAGGTGGCGAGATAAAGTTAATTAGCCACATGGCTATTTATACTGCTTATTTATAATCAAACTTGCATGTGGAACAAAATTCCTATCTGTTAACATAACGTTCTCTTACATCAGAATTTTACTACAGTAATTTTTATTTTATAAACGAACTATTCCGCTCATAAAAAGCAAAATACAAGTATTCTCTAATTCTAGTACGAGTACTGGTATGTATAAACGTCAGAAGTACTCTGCAAAATTATAGATAAGATACCCGTCATTTATATGCATTGGTAATTTAATTTGAATACAACGGAAACGATGCATAATAACATTTTTATTTTAAACTGAACAATTATATCAACTTAACCAATAATTACAGACAGTAGGCTTAATTACAAAATACATATATAATTCATGCCAGTTTGATTAATATATACAAAAATATACTTACAGGTCGCGGAACAGCTTAAATTAAAAATATAAGTTATGCAGTTTGTTACAATGGCCAATAGGAAACTAAAAATAATTTAACATCTTGTAATTAATTATAATAATCTAATAATAGCGATTTAAAGTTATAAAAATTTCCGTATTCGTGACGTATAAATGTATGTGCAGATAGATAAACGTTGTTGTTCTCCGGCACTGTTTATTTTTGTAGCGTAAGGTCAAGTTCATGAACCCTTAAGCCAAATAAACTAATGTTTACAAAACAATGCAACTGATTACATTTCTTTAGCGATTTTTAGTGTAGTTATGTAACAAAAATCATAATTAATGTTAATCCAAATTTTACAGGAATAAACTAGTTTACGAACGTGAACGGCTTGAAAGATATATACAGACTATCCGGAAACAAACTAAAAATTAAAAATTTAATGTATTCGTAATAAATCAAAATAAACCGATGCGATTCTATATATAGCGTTAATTATATTAAGGAATTAATGAGAGTTTGAAAATGATTTGCAAAATTCCTACAAAATTAAACAAACTAATTGAACAAAGCAGGAAGATTTGTACTTTCACAAACTCATTACGATTCTGTGCACATAACAATAGAGTCTGCATTAAGATTTACTAAAGCCTTTATACCAAGTTATCGAAAAAAGAGAACGCTACAAATTTCACCCACTTACCCACCTACACGCCTTTCAAAAATTCTAAGAATTTTCGGGAAAAAATTATGCCGAGTTGCCGTGTATCAAATGACAACGAGATCTTAAACTGGGAAAATGTAAGGCCAATGAAGTTCGACAACAAAATTCCTAACATAATGTGAAAATTATCATGAGAAAGCTAGGTCATCCTTCCCTAGAAATAAATGAACATGTCATCAGGGCAGTGCCACCTATTTATACTGGGATTTTGAAAATTGATGGAAAAAATATTTGAATATGCAGAAACTACTCGTTTGTCAAGAAGATGTTTTACCACAAGTACATAGTGATTATAACAGAAAATTGCCAGTAGGATCATTCCTAACGAATATTCCACTGATGATCACATCTCTGGCACAATTAAAGAATAACATAAGAACCAAGTGAAGAAATAATCGTACAAACCCATACTTATTTTGTATTTGTATGATTATGTTAAGTTCTTGATTTATGTTAGGTTTCTCACATACGACTGTTATGTGCAAATGTAATTTATTAATTAGAAAATAAAGACGAATTTAGTAGTACTTTATTAATGTTTTATAGTGAGGAACCCAAAAGGTGAATGAACAATGTTTAAAGGCTCATCCACAATATTGTATATACGCTCCTCAACACTATCATGTAATGTGGGCATTTTACGAATCAATGAGCTTAGAAAGTTATGTAAAGGTTGGTCCGAATGCTAACATAATTTAAGAAAATCGCTTTAATCTTGAATCTTTAAACGTTTATATTGTTTCTTGTAAAGTTGCTATTTCGTTGATACTCCCCCTTGTTATGAATCTATCGATATATTACCTGTATGTCTTTATTCCTAAAACTACGACTTCGCATAAAATCCGTTAAATTAGTAAATTCAACAGAGTTTCCGAAAATAATTCTAAAATTTTGATTGGATAAATAATATATGCCCTATTTCAAATTTTATAACGAGTTTTACGTGAATTTTAGATTTAACCTCCAGAATGTCCGCCACTGGATTGAAGTAAACATAAATTGACAGTTCTAAAAAGTAAAGGGTGGTATCAACTGAAATATTTTCTCTTTCTGCCTTGTTTTTCGAAATAATAAAAGAAAACGGTTTTCACCTCCTTTTGAAAATTATTTTCCCTTCAAATTGCTTTTTCCGCAGATAAAAAATAGGGAAAATAATTTTTCTATGCTTTATATATGTGCAAATTTTATCCAAGTCGGTTTCTGATAGTGGGGATGCTTTGTAACGTTACTTTGGCCTGTTTCCTTTAATCAGTCGTTGGGTAGCTCTAATCGGAGTCCGAGTAATTAACAGAATTAGTATTTACAAACACATACGTTAGGATTGTATACGACTTACATATGTTACAGCTTATGTTTAGATTTAGTTACATATATAATTAAATAAATCAATAACAAACTAGAATTGAATGCAATTTGTATTTACACGTAATAAATCTAAGTTATAATGTTTGGAATTTTAATTAAAAATATTTTGAATGGTTTAAAATTTAATCTTGTAATGATATATATTAAAATTGTTTCCGCTATTATCGGTTTCTTTAATATTAATCTAAGTAAATAAGTGGTGATGAAAATGAACAATAACAACTGTTAGCTAATTAAATCAAGTAAATCAGAAGCAAACTAAATTGCACTTGAACAAAAATGTACGATAATTAGCGTTATAAATAGAACTTAAACGCTTTAGCACAAGGTTTATTTAAAAACAAATTTAAGCAATCATTAAATATTTTGATATTTATTTAACAAAGTATATTCACGTTGGCACAAAGAATCTTGTAATCACACATCCAGAAAATGTAAAGATTGAAATCAAACTAATTATATACATATACAACAATAAATATATATAACAATTGCATTGTACTCACTTTTGCTCGTGGTGAATCTTGAATGTTATTCGTATCATGATTGTCATTCATTATAATTGCAATAGTTAAGGAAGGAATATAAGGGATTATCACAATTATGATAATGTTTGTACCTAGTTACTTAGCTTTAGCGATCACTGTACTATATATTTTATAAGAAAATTTTTTTTTAATTTTAACGAGCGGTGTATTAAATTTGACAATTACAACTGAAAGGTTAATGATAAAATATTTCAACTGATTTTAATTAATTCGTTACCAATGTATTGCAAAAACAATGCGTTTATTACATCAATCATTGTGTTTATTACAAAATCTGGAGTAGGCACGCGTTGAATACGTCAATCTAACCAAAACTAAACTTACTACAAAACACGTAATGCGCGAAAAGATGCCTGTAAACAATGTAAATCTAATTCGAACCAAATATTAAATTAAAATTATATTTAATTTAAATAAATGCCTTTGGCGCTAACAGTGATTAATAATTTTGAAAATTATACAATTCGCCCTTTATATTAAAGTACTAATCGTTGCGGACTGAGATTTTTCGCAAAAGAGCAAGTAAAACGTTTATTCTTGGTATGTTTAAGGAAGACCCGAGATAAGAAATAATAATATATTATACAGACGATAGAGAAATGGGGAAAATTCAATAATAATGAATTAATTTAAAAAGCTATTGTCTTGGGCTACTACAATTACAAATTATGTAATAATATATATTTCGTTATCATTAAATAAACGATCTAATCAACCATTTTATAGAAGCTTCATGGACTCAAATTAATGGTATTAAAATCTCAAATAATCACTTATTTACCAATCATTAGTTATTTGCCTACGCAAAATCTTAATCTTTTAACGTGGTCTAACGTATAGGTTTTTCTTTCTTAAAGCTTGCGTGTTACGCTAATTTAAATCTTCACCGATAGTGAGTTAAATGAAATGAATTATTAAGCTGTAGATTTACAGCTATGTAATTAAAACTATATTTTACAATTAGAAATTCTTACATTTATACTTGCTTAGACCAGACTTAACTACAACTTGCTGAAGTTAGAATAATATTTATATTACTGTATCTCTAAAATCATTATATCAAAATGACAGTTGTGTAAGTACCGACTGTAATACCCAACAGAATAACTTGAATAACTTGTCGCACTAATATCGTATTAAGTAGGTGTAATCTTGCATACCTCAGTTATATCTATATTTTACTAATATGTATTATAAGAATGGTGTATTTTGTAATGTTTGGTGTGCTTAATTCAAAGACAATTTATGTTTATATAATACTTTCTAACAGGTATCTACTTTATATCAATCAAATAATTTTTTCAGATTTTCTATTTCCATTACAAATATTAAAAGATATTGTATATTACTAAAAATGTGCATTTTCATTTTCTATGTTCTAAAAGATTTGTTAATATACAGTTAAGGATTGTATTTAAAATGATATCAATTAGTTACATAATACATGGGGGTGGGAGTAAACAGAAAATGTCGAGAATCAGGGCAATATCGTAATCGATATATTCATAAAATTTGACGTCATGAGTGTAATAAATTTGACAAAACACAAAAACATTAAACACTGTCATTATAGTCATACAACATAGATTCGAAGGTGATCAATTTTCAAATGCGCCAAACTGCTCAGTTAAAAATGTACATTATAAATTTTGACTATTATCGGGATTATGTCAAATGTACAGGTGTCATTGCCTGAATCTCATACAACTGTCACTGTTTTTAAATTTACACAGCTCGTAGTAAGATTGATTGAATTAGAATGATAACGGCAAAATCTTACCTTATTCTTAAAACTTGTTATACACTGCTGCTGAAAATTAAACAAAATTTATTACAATCTAAATTTTCAATTAAAATGTTCAAAACACATAAATACCTTGATATGTTACTATTAACCAAACAAATAAAAATACATTTAATTAGTTTTTACGTACATAATAATACTTATATTCTCAGATGGCTAACAGTTAATATCATGGGTGATTACTAGTGGGAGGCGCAAAATGCATGCTACGCCTTATAACTTTTTTATTTCTATATTTATTTCATTTTTGTTTCAGAATTTTATAAAGAAGAATTGATCAATTTAAAATGTAACGATGCACAATAAAACAATGAACAAAAACGGCGCCCGCAAATCATCGATATTTTAGTGTGCAAACTGGACCCTCGGCACCAGCAATAAATCTTTTGATTGCACGTTTCAGCATTAAGGTGCATTAAGAAACCCCTCTGAACCTAAGACGACATACGGCTTCCACAGATGAAAATATTCAACGTGCACTGAAGAGTGCGCAAGATAGTCCAGAAACATAAACAACGAGACGTTCGGTACAACCTGGGTTATCGCGAGATCCTTTCAAAGGATTTCCCGCACAAAATCCAGCTTGCGCAACAACTGAACCCGACAAACAGCTGACGAGAATCGTGATTGCATTCACAATTTGATAATGAGTGATGAAGTCCATTTTCATTTAAATGGCTTCATTAACAAGTAAAACATCAGGATATGGGCGACAGAGAATCTAAGAACATTTCATCAGTTCCAATTACACAAACTTAGCTATAGTATTTGGTGCAGTATATCGCCTGAAAGGATAATTGGCCCGTGTTTCTTTGAAAATGCAGCAGGTGTCACAGTTTCCACTGATGCGGCTTGCAACGTTTAAATAATTGCACCCTGCATATATAAATGATATCATCAATAGAGTGGTAAAATTGATTAGCTGATTGTTTGTAATTATTTAGCTAGCTTCTCTTCTCGATGGGTACATTTAAAAAAAGAACAAAGCTCTACTTCCGGATGAGATTAGATCATGCTAAATTAAATTTCCATTCGTGACCACTTTATCAAGGACATAAATCAAATATTTGACAAACAGTGTAATTTCGGTGTTTCATTTACTTATTCCTCAAATTTAAAATTTGAATTTGAATGGTGAAATGGAAAATTACCTTGTCACTGTATAGTAGTTGGCAACCATGCAACTACAACTTAAAATAATTACGATAAGTTTTCTCTGCGAATTAAAATTCCCTACGATGCCTTAATAACTGAGCATTTTTCTTCGAACTAAATTTAGTTCAAAGTATGCGTGTAATACGTTCTTTTTACTTTCTCACCTATATGAAATATAGAATAGAGAAAGTATTGTTTTCGTCCAAAATTTTCGATGTCAAAATTTTAGTGGAAATATACGTTTTGGGG